>JAUMHF010000017.1:3612799-3623779 GCA_032359275.1 Microctenopoma steveboyesi | reverse complement strand
GGCAATGTCAACAGTGACTGAACCTTGTTAGAATGACTGAAATGTGTCTCATTTCTGTCAGGGGAATGTAACTAATGCATTTGTCACCAGGTCACAGTAGGCAGAAGATGTCACCAGCCAACAGAAGCCCTGTTGATGACCACAAAGTGAGAAAGACATTTAACCTTGAGCAGCTCAAGCTCAGGGCACGGCACATTCAGTAACTGGTGAGGGTGTTTTATGCCCCGCTGTATTTTCTTAGGCCAGTGCTGGATGATAAATGTAAAACACAACATGTATGGTCTTATTTTTCTCAGTAATGCGTAAGTGTAACACATCACAGTTTGATTTCAGTAATGATCGTGCATTTGGAAACCCTTTGAAAATTACATTAATTGCCCTACACATGAAAAACTAACAAACATCAAACATATCACGCTAATTAAATTAAGTAACGCTGTGCTCACAGCCCTTTATGCTGGTTTAATTCGTGCGCGTGCAACTGCTTCTGCATAGGAGGGAAGAACATGAGCAAGCTGATTACCTGCCGAGTTGCAGAAACCATACCTGCAAATGAAAGCCAGTGTTGTCCTGCGTCTGCTGCAGGTGTACATTGTAAATGGATTGCTAACGTGGGAACGTACGTGGTGAAATATGTCGATTTTCTGCCTACTTGCGGACATGATGTGACATTATTAGACAAAACCCAAGTATTTGATTTTGATAGGTCATTGAAGACTGTGTCGTGGATATTTTAGGTAGATAATGTTTCTAAACTTTGTAAAAGTCATTTGCTCTTCTTTGGACAGCTTGCATTTTATTTAGTAATTGCTAGAACCTCATTTTACACGAAAAGATATCAGCGCAGAGGTTTTGTCTTAGTATTTGCAAACATGCTCCCTTCCTTACGTACTTGCTCATGTGAGTAAGTGTGTGGAGTCCTTTTGTACCTATGGATTTAATGAATGTCTTTTTGAGTTTGGCTGAGGTGCTGTTTTTATAGGAAGTACACACCGCGGTGGAATAGATGTTTAAACTTTCTCACCTCTTTCTCAGAGAAGGTGTACGTGAGTGTGCGTGTGAATATCAAGTCTTTGATGTATGATCAAGGATTCTTATTGTTCACTGCATGACTCTGGCTAGCTAAACACCACACAACACTTTCATCTAACGCGCACACAGATGAGACACACCTACACACATCTAAACATACACAAAGGCAAAAGCACATGATTCACTGATTGTTGAGAAATGAAATGCAAAGGAGAGATGGATGGAAGGCAGCACTCTCAACTACACTCGTTCCTTTCTTGCTTTTGTCCCTTCACTTCTCCCATTTCACTCTTTTCAGTGTGCTGGCCTGGCCCTCGCTTTATTTCCATTCCTCAATGCCAGCTCTTCACATGTTTTTTCCTGTCCCTCTTTTCTTTCAGAATCCACATTAACCTCTGAAAGCTTTATTTTATTTTCCCATTCTCTGGTATTTGCCATCTTCCTTTTGTAAACTAGCTCTGAGTATTAGCTAGCACTTAGCATTTTTTATTTATACCACTTCACCTGCAGTTCTTACCTTTAAAGCATTTCTGAATAATCAGACTGAGTTGCAGACCACTACGTCAGACTATATTCTCTAATTTACAATGTCACCCACCCTTTTATACTTTGAATCATATGCCAGTATATTTTCCACTTGCTCATGGCCTCTGTGCATCACATATTTTCCCAGTAATCATGCTTTGTGATTTTGTTTCTTTACTCTTTAGATTTTTTTCTTATGCTCTACTCACTGTTCATATAAACCCAGTATCTCTTCTGCTTTCAATTTTTTTTTCAAAAGCTTGGCTTTTAAATGGTCTCTTAGTAACTCTTAGTGACTAAAGTCCTGAGGTAAAAGTTCTATGCCCCCACACTTGCAGCTGACTTCTTTTTGTGAAGCAGAATATTTCTTTCATTCTCGATATTCATTTTTTTAAAAAAAAAAGGTTTGCTTGCTATTTTTTTCTATTGCTAGGTTGAAGTGCCTGTTGGTACTTACATGCATGTACTGTGTATTTGCGTATATATATATATGTATATGTGCTTTATGATGAGCCCTTTGGTGAGACTTAAGGTGCAAGATGCAGAATGCAGTCAAGTGCAAATTGTGCAGGGTACTTTGTTTCATAATAGCTGGGGTTGCACAAAAACTATAATAAATTTCACATTTCATTGTCATTAGGAATGCACAAGAAAATGAAATCCATTAAATAAACCACTTTAGAAATGTAATAGTGTGAATGAGCCAATTTAAAGATGTTGTTTCTGAGAAAAATATGTTTCCCCTGAGTGGAAACAGGTGAGGCTCCAGGCTGTGTGCTGATCATTCTGGTGGTCCGTCAACAGAGTGCGCTGGGGTGCCGCTCCAACAGTCGCAAATGAAGAAGAAGACAAAGGTAATAAATAATAATTTTATAAATAAATTAAATAAACAATCTATATGTTATACAGATTGTGAGTACTGTGTATAATCTGCTCTCGTATGTGGTTGAGCGACGTATTTCCTGTTCCTTTAGGGCGCAAAAATCTTTACCGTAGATCTACGCTATAACTGGCGCACGCGCCCCGGAAACCCCCCCCACGAGACCGAGGTTACAGCTCCAGACCAGAAAATTAAAGCGGAAGCTCCCTGCGTGTTTGGTTTACAGTCAGTCGGAGAAGCAGGTTTTTTGTCATGAAGAAAGCTAATTCAGAAGCTAAATACTGAACCGTTGCACAGAAGGAGTGAAAAAAATCGATTCTCTGATTCTGAAATGACTTTAATAATAATTCCTAAAGCTCGAAGGCCGATCTTATTACCATATCATTACCGCAATAACTTATTTAGTTTCTATTCGCTCTCAAGGTTTAGTTTAGAGCCAGAAAGTATGAAGAAAAACATCAAACCCCTAAAACTCAACACAGAAGAAGTCAACTGTAATATTACTATGCTGCCCAGTGTAAGATTTATGCGCCTTTATAGCATGCGTCCTAATTCTTCTCATGTAGTTTCTCACAAAGATTTTGACCGGCCAATTTACAGTAAATCACCAGCTCTGACAAAAGGTATGAATAAACCGTGGGTCGACAATGCATGAGTGAATCTGTGGTATACTGCTCTTCAATAAGTTCAGTAAACGTTTTACGTATATCGGAAAATGTTCTGTAGGAGGAGATGAACCAAAAAGATAAGAGATGATTTAGTTCAGCAAGGAAGAAGTGCCACGGTGTTTAGTGACAGGAATTCTTAACTACATGTAAAAAGTGACGGCTGACGATGCAGCTGAGCAACGTATGTAAATGCCATTGTTTCCTAATGATGCTTGACTGGGCAAAGTGTCCCACTGGGCAAATATGTGATGTGTTGATTCCTCTGTGTATCCCATCTCTGGCATATCTCCCCGGCGTGGAGGAGCTGAAGAGGGTGGAGGAGACATAAGCATGGAGGCATGAATAGGTAAGAACCTTGTGCGTGTGTACGTTTTGTTTTCTCCGAATACAGTCAAGGTATAGTCACAATTTATGAGTCCTTGGAAACCCATGCTCTGAGAGCTGCGAGTCAGTGTCCCATCGTTTTCTATCTGCTCTCTCTACCGCTCTGTTTAATCTATGATCTCTACTGTCTGAGAAATGACAACCAGCATGACAGACGTTCACCTCAAAGTGTCAGCCTCCGCTGGGCAGTTGATATATCTTCCTACTTAATCGTTTCTCCAGTCTCTGAACTGGGTTTTGTCTAATAATGCAGAAATTGCTTTGATTTTACCAGGACAGAGTAAAGCGAGACTTCGGTTATGACGAATTCTCTCCAGTTGTCCTTTAAATGATGTTGCCCCGTTGTTCGTCTTGCTACTCTAGCTGCCATGCGTGTGTGTAAACTCATTGAGATGAAACAGTATAGCCATCCCGCAGCTTCTTGTTGGTGTTCACTTTCATGCTGTATTGATTAATAAGTATTATACCCCCTGGGGAAGTGTTAACAGTGTAACAGTGAAAGAGCAAGTACCCGAGCAAACAGCCCACAGAGGATTACATGGATGCATTAGTGAAAAAGGTGTATTTCAGTATTGTCAGACGTTTTTAATTCACGTGTTCAAAGCGGGAGCTGTTTTGCATAACCTTGTTCAACATCCACCAAAGTTTTTAAAGAGTGAAATAAATCCATTTATCCACTGCTGGACACTGAAGCAATCAGTTTAATTAAAATTATGCAGATAAAATGGGTGTGTAGCCCTCAAAAAGGTCTTTACAGCAAACAGGAAGGACATGAGCTCATCATGTCTTAATCAAACGTGTGATACGTTTAAAATAGGGGTGACATATCTGAGGAATGCCCATTAAAGAGCTGTCATCACTGCATCATCACATCAGTGTCACACCAAATATCAGACGCCAATTCATTCTGTGGAATAGTGGATTTTGTTCCTGCACATAAGTATTTATTCAGCAGCCCTTGATGAGATGAGATGAGATTTGGTCTGATCACGATTTTTGAACATATCATCAGGCGCGGGCTGATTTCTTTCTTGTATCTCTCCCCTGCATCTTCCTGTTTTTCCTCGCTGTCTGCCTTTGCCTCGAGATAGTCAGATGACTTCTGAACAGATTGAACAGAATATTAATTGCCTCCCTAATTTATGTTAATTTATGCTAATCTACACACTCATCGACTCTCAACGGGCTCGTTACCTAGATCGTTCAGAGCGGCCAGGAAGAGATTCAGTCTATGTGACCCCGAAGGTTGCCAGTTCAATTCCCAATGAGCTGAGCCTCGGAGCCACAGAAAGTCTACTTAACCCTGTGTGAACCGGCATAAAGCTCTTCTGTTAAACTGGATAATGCGTAGGCAAAAATATGGAAGCCATTAGAGTGACAAGTCACTTACACCACAGTCACATGTAGGACATGACACTTCTAACGCTGTGACGCAGTGAAGAATAAAACGACCAGAAATCCGTGTTACAGATCTTTCTGACTCCCGCCTGGTGTCCACTTTAGAAATGTGTTGTCTGCAATGTTTTCAACGTCCTTCAAAATGTTCAAGCATTTTCTCTGCCGAAACATATTTGTTTGTTGGAAAGCAAAGAGAAGAAGCAACAACACAGCAGCAGAGCACGACACGCCATCCTGTTTTACTCCATTATTGTTCACGGTAAAAGGGTTTATTTGAAAGGACTAGAGCCAGATGCACCTGAAAGAGAAGAATAAGGCAACAAGTGTGAGAAGTAGTGGCGAGTATTCGTCAACAATTCAACTTAGTTTGGTAAAACATTGATTGCTTGAAATACTGCTCATCTACATCTACATATAAATCATGAAAGAAAGTATGACCATATTTTAATAAGGAACACTACACTGCACTCAGGGCTCCGCAGCATCTGTGACTTACTAAAGAGCTTTTCTAAAATCTGATAAAACATGGGTCTAAGATCTCTAACAGGAAGTCAGTAGGAGTAGAGTTTAAAAGACATGGACTTTTTCCCATGGGGATGCCTTTAAGTGAGGAATGGCTAAAAAAAACTCAATTTGTACAATGGGAAAGGTTTTTATTGGAGGTTGGTCTTTAGTGGGGAGTAAATATGGTAAAATTGTTAGCTCAAATACTATAGTGCAGTAACCACAGTGGTGGAAGAAATATAGTGTGGTGGATATTTCTGCATGATGATATTGTATTGATACAGGGACAGTAAATGTCAATATGCTGTAAACAAACTGGAAGTCAAACTTTGCAGTGTTAAAAATAACTTAACTGCACAACAGTTAAAAAATGTATTATTAGTATAAATTTATATTTTAGTTTAAATGTAATACGACAAATGTTTGTGATACATCGCATCACTATACCCAGCATGTCACAGGTCATTTAAATAATAATCGTTTTGTTAAGTGTTGTGATAATATTGTATCGTGGGTAAAAGTATCAGTATTAGTAAAGCTCGTTTTAAAAAGAATGCTTTAGTTTATATCAATTCCTATGATAGCACATACTTATTGATTCATAATCATCACTTTAATGTCGCAGCATCACACACTGCTTATGAATTCAGACCAGGGATCACATAAGTCCAAGCATTATACTGTATTTTATATTATTCATCATAGTCTAGTAACTAGTGGATGTAGTCACCATTTACTAGTAAGTATTATATTTGCCTCTGTAGTAGAGAATAAAATCCTTTTTTTAGGATGAATTTTCTCCAGTCTTATCTTCGGTGACATTTGTCTGTCGTCGTGCTTTTGTGTCTGCGATTATCTAATTTCTCCATACACTTTATTAAAGTTTCATCGTATCTTGTCCAGTCCACTCCTGTGAGGGGTACAACACAATAAATATGTTTAATTTTAGTGTGACCGGCAGACTCATGTATGACACAGACATCACCGGTGAATGCCACCAGCAAAAAACATCCACAGATGTTTTTCAGCTTGTGATCTGATCGAGCCCAGAGCAAGACACACACACACACACACACACAGAGTAAAACATGCAACACACAGTGTGAAAAATACCTTCTGTATTCATAAAAAGATGAAAAACTCTGCTAACTGTTCCAGGCCTACGTGACTGTGTGAGTGCATGTGTGTCATGCACTGAGTTTGATCAGATCAGGATTGAGGGAATTGCTGAAGTGTGGCAGGATTTGTGGAAATTCCTTTTCTCTGATCTTAATAAAAGTAACAGGACATACTTTCGTCTAGAATTATGCATCAAATGTTAGCGTATTAAAGCGTAATAAAGGCAGCTTCCCGTAAAACAGACGACAGAATGACCAGTTCTGGCCTCATACATTTAACGTCTGGAGTGACAGTTCTGCTCATTTCAACTTCTCACGCCGGAAGCCCACCATGGACTACATATCAAGCGTGTTTGATAACAATTGGGACGTCCCGCCTGAGGTCAGGAGCATTGGAGGGCAATTAAATGGAGGCATGCTGACTCTGTCACAGCGGGAGTGCAATGAGGCTCCATAATTACCCTGCAGACGTGCCGATTCCTGAAAACGTATCACTTGTTACAGGTGTAAGGAGACGTTCGGCTGCCAAACACACAGGTTTGAGTTGTAGAAAGCCACTATTGATCAGTTTTTGTGCTTTTATGTCATTGCATCATGTTCGTCTATGATATATTTTGGATTTTGGGTCAGAATTACTGCAGGTCAGTCTTCACATGCGAACCAGGGCCTTTTACCAGGAAAGAAAGAGGGATTTGTTTGCAGAGCACCTAAACATGAAGCTTCAGGTTGCACCAATTCAGAAGTAATGTGAAGCAAGGCACAGTTTAGTAAGGATCTCCCGTCTATCATCACAGAGTTTCAACATTGTGTCAGCAATCGGTAATTTAGACAGTGTTAAAATGATCTCAAACACAAAAAAAAACATTTCGACTTGCACCTAAAATGATCAAACAGCTGAAAATGAATAGCTGGACTGAAAATAAATACAAAAAGATAAAATCATTTTACCACTTTTTTTTCCAAACAGGAAATTTAAGAATAAAAGATTTTATCTTATTTCTTTTATCGTAAAAAGTCCTGAGATGTAAAATCTCTTAAAGTATCTGTTAAAGACAGTCTGTTGAATCTTAACATCTCTAGTACAGAGAAAGTGTTGTTACCTACGCAACGTTAGTCATAATTACTATGTGATCACTGACTGAATTTGCACTCACTTTCATCATGCTCCACTTTTTTTTCTTTTCTTTTCCTTTTTTTTCAGTCCTATTCATATTTTACATTTATGTTTGGTGGTTTCTAATTCATTGTTAATTGCGTAATAAAAGTAATATTAAGATTTGTTTCCAGTTGGCTGTTTATGCTTTGACCACACACAAATAATCATATGAGCTGCTAATTCACTTAACTCCACTGCTGGATTCATGCTTCTGCACTGAATCTATGCAGAAGCTGTAGGCTATGCAAGTGGTCTATGCCATTGTGAGCATTATACTGGTGGCGTCTGTGTGACTCTGCAATTACATGTCACGCCCCAGTGGGGTTTCTCCGGCACTTTGTCGAGTTATTTTTTTCAGTCCAGTGCAAACAGTGGTGACTGAAACTCATGCTGAAACCGAGCAGAAGGAGCCAATAGATGTTTAGCAGCAGTTAGGTTTAGAAAATAGAGACAGCAGTTGATAAGATCGGGACAATTATAGCACTGCAGAGTTGGCCAGTCACAGTTGGTGCAGTCTGCGTCATTACAATGCGCAGTTAGATGTCTGTGGAGGTCTACATGTTGCCTCTGGCGTAGATAGCAATCATAGGAGCTGTTAAAACAAAGCTTTGCATATCATTGCTGTGGGAGTGGAAAATGTAAAATCAAGAGGTGACTTCCTAGCGCACCTGCACTACAACACACACACATGTGATCCTACCATGTCCCAAATACAGAGACACCAACAGAAATTCAAAGCTTACCGTCTCTGCTTCCTTCTTTCAGGACCATATACTTAATATTCTTGTTGCTCCCTCTCCCTCACTTTCTTGGCGTTTCCCTTTTACACTCTTCTTCGTCTTTCCATCTCTCTTTCTCGCACACACACACACACACACACACACACACACACACAAAGGTTTGCCCCGTCTTTCAGCTTAAGCAGAGATTGTCATGGAGTCATGCAAAGTTTCAACTAAAGAACGTCAACCAAGCACGTCATATTAACACAAGGCTGGTGCCACTAGATAGAGTGCACATTGAACTGCACACACGCGCGCACACACATTCTCAAAAGACACGCACTTTGATTTGCTAAGACCCTGACTGACTGACACATTAGACATAAGTGGATGCCAGAGAGAGAGAGGAAGAAAGGAGATGGGATAAACAGAGGGAGTTCAGAGAGGGAGAATTCTGAGTAAAAAGCAGTAATTACGGAGAAAAAGAAACGTAACTGGGACCACAATTACTCTAATCGCTTAACAAACCCGAGCTAATTCTACTCTGTCAGAAAAAAACATGCATGACATCATCGTCTTTAACCTCGGAGACCATGCCGTGCCTTTATAGACTTCCCAAGATACAAAGGAAGGAGCCCCACTCTGACCCATCGTCAGTTGCAGAAACTGCCTGGACACACCTGGATATTCTGGCAGCCTTGGTTGGACACCGGACCGTCACATCCACAACTCAGAATAATTTGCTTCCAAGGTCAGGGAGCTGCAACTGCATACAGATGAAACCATGGTATCCTTTGATGTCACATCGCTCTTAACCAGCATCCCCACCACTGCGATCGTAACAGCTGTAAGGAGGAGACTGGAGGAAGACAGCACCCCCACCGACAGAAGCAACCTTAACCAGACAAGATCTGCCGGCTCTTGGAATACCACTTATTTCACCTACAGGGGTGACTTCTACAGACAGAGACGTGGCTGTGCCATGGGCTCTCCAGTGTCTACCAGCGTTGCTAACCTATACGTGGAAGAAGAGGAGGAGAAAGCGCTCAAATCCTTCCCATCAATGACACCAACCCACTGGTTCATATATGTGGATGACTCCTGGGTGATGACTCAGGAGAGCCAGGAGGTACAGGCCTTCACAGAACTCAATAGACACTAACATACAGTTCACACGGGGCGAAGATTCACACAAAGATAACCGGCTGGCCAAAACACAGCAGCCAAACTAAGTAGAGGAGGCATCTTAAGATAGCTCTGAAAACCTGTGGATATCCCAAGTGGGCCTTTAACAAGACAGGATCTTCTTCCAGAAAATGGACCACAGAGCAACCGGAGTCCCAGAGCCAACGGGAGAACCTTGTTATTCCATGTATGGCTGGTGTATCTGAAAGACTGAAAAGGATTTTTGGAGAATACCAAATAGCTGTTCATTTCAAACCCACCAACACACTGAGACAGAGACTTGTCCACCCTAAAGATCGGATACCAAAACAGAAGAAGAGCAACGTAGTGTCTGCTGTTCAGTGCAGTGAACAGTGCTGTGAGCTATTCATTGGGGAAACCAAACAGCCCCTACACAGGAGGACGGCTCAACACAACAAGGAGCAACGCTACAGGGCCAAAATCAGCGGTGTACCCTTATCTGAAGGACAAAGGACACTCTTTTGTGGACTAAAACGTACAAATACTGGACAGAGAAGACAGGTGGTTCGAGACAGGAGTTAGGGAAGCTCTACATGTGCAAGGAGAAGGAGGAGGAGCTTCCCACCCCCTCCCCTGCCCATGTTTCACTTAACGAGCCCACTCAAGTCAGGTGTGAGGTGAAACCAACCTGGAGGATAAATTTGTGGCCACTCACCAACTTACCTCAGATTGAAAAAGTTCTGTGGATGCAGAACGAAACGTCTCCACCTAAAGAAAGAAGTCCAGTTGCCATGACTACACCTTCTGACATGCATCAACTTTTGGGTTGGGTTCAAGTTAAAGCCTTTTCCTCCCAGTTTGTGCGGAGGAAGACACCATGTCATTCTTTGTTATGCACTTTAATTTTAAATACTCATGAGTGCAGAAATCAATGTTTAGAAGGAGGGCGGGGTGTAGAACTAACACAATCTGCAGTATGGGGTAAATTAGGTTCCTTTAGGCAGACTTTAACCCCTGAGTGAACACTGACAACAGAAACCAGCAGCACCAGAAACAGAACGTAAGCTACATCGTGCACAAGCTGGTAAAAGCAGGTAAAATGTGATCTCTTGTGTTAAAGTGAAGCCTTTATTTTTTCCAAATTGTAAGAAAAGATGTAGGAAAGCAGTAATTAAGAGCTTCCTCAACAGGATCAACACGTTTAGAGAAATTGCTGTTTCCTGCCTGCATTTAAATCTCTTACACTTGGTGACACATATGCATCATCACTGACTACATTACAGAACTGACTGCTTGGTTTTCCGGGTACATGCAAAACAGGTTTCAGTCCTAGTCCAGTGATAAAACATCTGATGCTGTTGCGTAACAACTGTTCTCTTTCGTTCGAGACTGTCTCTCCACCCTGTTACATGTTCCATGTGTACGGGGATAATGACCTCTCGCGTCA
>JAUMHF010000017.1:3558400-3612699 GCA_032359275.1 Microctenopoma steveboyesi | reverse complement strand
CGACACCGAGCGGCGTCGAGCTGGAGAGACAGTCTCTTCACTCAGAGAACCGGGGTTACACCGTAACCCCCGCGTTCCAATGCACCTAACTAACTGCTGGATGTAATACTCAGCATAGATGACTCACACACATGCCAGACAAATTTTTATTATTTTCACTTATAACTGATTTAAAAAAAAAGGTTTTATTCCTCAATCTGACACTTATTATCTATTGAACACATGCACAAAACACAAAACTGCTTGCTCAGGCCAGCAGGTGGCTGTGTTTATTTACAGTGAAATTTGTACAAATGTTATGAATTAATGGGAAATACCACACACAACACATTATGCACGGAGTCCAGCTTCACTTTGCAGTGAACTTTGTTATACACAGTACTTGACCTCTCTCGCCCTCCACCCTGTCTCTCTCTCTCTCTGAATATTAAAAAGCTGACAGCAATGTGGCCATTAATATTAACGACGCCCATGCATATGTAAGAACATTTAGTCGTCACGGATTCAGCACTTCCTCTGAAGGGAGATCATGATTTGATCAACGGCGAGGTGGCTGCCATGTTGTAAGGTAAATGCACATACACTGACAGTTTCACTAGCATCATCACCACGATGATGGTCCTGATTAGCTACGAGACCTGTTTGTCTCTCTCACTCACTCGCTCTCTCCTCCTATCTGCCCCCTGGTCTTGCTCTCCACCTGCCCTGCTTTTCACAGAGTGGTGTAGTTAAATAATTGAAGTGGCGGGAGTGTTGAGTCTCGGCTAAAATAGAGCAGACGTTGCAGTGGAGCACTTGATAGCTGACCTCTTCAACCTTCCTAGATTCAAGTCTGGATAAATCTTCTGCACTGATCTGCCATGCTGACTCAACCAGAGTCATTAATATTGCTGCCAGACGTTCATGTCGTTGCAGGTTGCCAGGTATTCTTCTGTATGGAAGACAATGACATCTTCAATTTGTTCTCTTTCCTTATTGTCACTGTGGGGATGAAGTTTCAACACTTTTTGCAAACCAATTTTCCAAATGTATTCCTACTTTTAGACCCTCACTTCTCTAAATTCCCTGCCTGTCTGTCTCCCCGTCTCCCCGTCTCCCCACACCAGTCTCTTTTATGAACTGTAGCGAAATGGAGTTGAACAAGTGAAGTACTGTTACAATCAAGTGTGCAGACAAGAGCCAACAATGGCAGTCGAGTGTAAAGTAGCATAGAGCAGAGCTGTACTTGGCCCCTGCTGGCTGGTCTTTCTGGACATTTAACTGTTCAACACACACATTCGTACATACAGTACAGTACGTGCACACACAGATGTATAGCTAAGAGAAGACTCTACTGTATCCAGTATAATCTCACAGACTGCAGGATAGGTACAAAGTGCATTGAAGGCTCATTTACTGATGTGTTGCAAGCAATCTTTAAATATAACTGCTGTGGTGAGTGGAACTGGTTCATGCCATATATAGAAGAATCCACTTTATTTTATGATAGGTACACCTTTACATGTTACATTAAGTTTGTCTTCTGCATTTGACCCATCCCCCCTTGGGGGGAGCAGTGAGCAGCCACAGGCGGCGCTCAGGGAGTTAGCGCTCGGTGTCTTGATCAGGGACACACCTGGTATTGGGGGGACTGGTGGGCTGGGTGACTCAGCTGGGAATGGACCCCTCTGTTCCTGCATCCCAGCCCTCTGCCTCAACCACTCTGCTACCAGACCGCCTTCCAAAAGTACTGAACTGACTGGACCATTTCATCTGCACGTGACGCAAACCAAAAACAAATATGTCGGATGAATATGAGATAAAAGTTCAGATTCACATCTACATACAACACCGACAGCATCCTAAACAGCAGAACTCAAATTCTGTGTGCAGAAGTATTGGAACATATGGTTATGAACTTGGCTAGTCTAAAAACTTTTCCTTCCCTCTGATGAAGAGGGTTTGGGATCATTGTCCCGTTGCATCATAAAGCACCTCCCAGTTAGTTTTTGTTGATTTGATTTCTCGTTAAGCTGGCAGAGAAAAAAATCCTCCTGCTGCTATCATCATGGGTTATATCATCAATAAAGATCATTCATAAAGATAGATGAGCATGCAAGCCCAGGCCATGAAAATACTGAAGCACATCATTTCTTTTCCCACTTCAGCCTTTCCATGACTTTGATCGAGTTTAATTTTGAGGCGTCGGAATCATTTCGGCCCCCCCGGTGTTTCCAATTTCTTTAACTTTTCTAGGTTTAAAGTAGTAAAGAAACAATAAGTTTGTGAAGCTTAATAAAGCCTTGTAAGTCGTATTTTGACCTTAGTGGCTCCGGTAGCGAAACTCTTTTAGATAGACATCTCTGGTTTGCTGACTGCCTGGAATTGAATTTGTTGCATGAGCAGGCAGAAAACAACCAAGCGACTGCTGGCAATCTGTTGGTTTGGTTACCACACGCACGGATGCAGGCACGCTTATGCACGTACGTACCCACGTACAAACACACACACGTTCACGCAAAGCAGCAGAATCCTTGACTGATTTCAGTTCTCGCAGTGAAAGCTGTCAACACAGGCCACAACTCTACAACCTAACCAGCGGGAGAGTGTTAGTGAATTGTGTGTGTGGCTGTGCTTGTGAATCTGTTGTGGTCAGTGATTTCGTTGCACTCCAGTTGTGGAGGGAATTTGACTGCTGATATGCTCATTGCAGCCCAGGGCAAGACAAGTGAATGTTTGTGCCTGTGTGTGTCTGTGTGTGTGTGTGTGTGAGTGTGTGTGTGTGTATTTCTGTGTGAGTCATTGGTGGTGAAAGTAAGCGACATTTGGGTAGGCAGGAAGTGACCTGCATCGCAGATGGGAAGCGGCACAACTGGTGACCACTCTCTCTCGCTCACACACATACACACACACACTTGCACACTAATAAACACGAAGGCAGAGACTAACCAAAAAGCCAGATAAAAGTGATTTGAAAAGAATCCACTGACTTCTTTAAATAATAGGTTTGATAGATTTTTTGGGGGGGGGTTCTGTGATTTGAAGAACTTTACAAGCTCTAAATATTTATACCATGTATATACAGTATACATACACACACACACATATATATGTATATTTACATATGTGTCTATATAAGAATTCAATGGGGCTGTGGAAAACTACCGTAAAGGCTTTCTTCAAGCAGATTGTGCATGTTACTACAATGTTACTGTGCATGTTAAGTGCTAGTTCTACCAAGGAGAAGCCCTGTCCCCACTGCTGTTCTGCATTGGCCTAAATGCAGAACATCGATAACGATTATGGAATGGGACTTCATCAGCCACCTCCACCACATGGATGACATCAAGATGTATGCCAAGAGTGAACGAGACATCGATTCACCAGGATCTACAGCAATGACATTGGTATGTCATTCGCACTGGATAAGTGTAATTGGATGGTAACAAAGAGGGGGAAATTAGCCAGATCTTCCAGAAGGCAACATAGCAGAAGTACCTTGAAAGCCCATAAATGGAAACCATGAAGAGGCCACAGGGAAAGCAGCAACCACCAAATGCCTGCAACGAGTAAGGCAAGCCCTGAGAAGTCCGTTGAATGGAAAGAACAAGATCCAGGCAAGTAATACCTTCGCCTTACCAGTCATCGGAACATTAAGCTGGCCAAAGGACGAGATGGAAGCCTTTGACTTCAAGACAAGAAAGCTCCTCACAATCCACGGAGGGTTTCACCTCAAATCCAGCACAAAGAAACTTTACACTAAGCAGAAAGAAGGAGGCTGAGGACTAGTGAGCATCAAAGCCACTATTCAGGATGAAGAACTTTACTTTACTTTACTTTACTTTACTTTGCAGACGCTTTTATCCAAAGTGACGTACAGGAAGCTAGCGCTGGGTGTCTGGCTCAGGGACACACCTGGTAGGGGATGGATTAGGAGTCAGACGGGGTTCAAACCCACAACCTTCTGCATCCCAGTCTGACGCTTAATGCATTGAGCTACCACGCCGCGAAGAAGAAGAAGAATCTGCTTTATTTTCATTGAATACATTGTTACAATGAAATGTGACCCATCCCCCTTTGGGGGTAGCAGGGAGCAGCAACAGGCAGCACCCAGGGAGCTAGCGCTGAGTGTCTCGCTCAGGGACCTGGTATGGGGGATGGGCTGGGTGCTGCAGCTGGGAATCGATCCCGCTATCTATGCATCCCAGCACTCTGCCTTAACCACTGAGTTTCCAGGCCGTAAAATCGAAGATCCATTGATGACGAACCCCTCCGATGACGTGCTTAGTACGACCTGCAGATAGAGATAGTGGCTGACGTCGAAAAATCCAAACAGTGGCAGGCAGAAGGAACACTAAGAAATACCAAGGGATGAGAGAAGAGCTAGAAAAGATGTGGGCGGTGAAGGTAACGCTGGTCCCGGTGGTAACTGGAACACTCGTGGCAGTGAAGCCCAAACGGGGAGCATCTGCATTAATTCATTTTAAAAGATGAGTCTTTCAGGTCTTTCACACATCCATTCATTCGCTATACCTGCTTGACTTTGAGGGTCACAGGTTGCTGATCCAGTTCCACCTGACACTGGAAGAAGGTGGGGTACACTCTGGGTAGGCTGCCAGCGTATCACAGGGCGCACACACACACACTCACACGCACGTTTCATTCATATTCACCCCATGGGCAACTCAGTCACCAGTTAACCTAGTGTGCACTTCTTTGAACTGTGGTAAGAAACCAGAAGACCCAGAGAAAACCCAAGTAGGCACAGACGGCTCCACACAGAAAGACCCCAGCTGGCCAGACGGATTAGTGTGTAAAATGTATAGAAAAAGATTCTTGAAGAAGAAGAAACAGACTTTATATAATGTTCCTTAGTAAAACATGGACCTTTACTCAACAGCAAAAATGTTTAAAATAGAAGATATACAACTGAAAACAAGGCTAAAATCCAATGTAGACATGGAGCTAATGTGGCGTTGATCTGTCACCTTTAGGTGGGTTTGACTGATTCTCTACTGGTGCTGTCAGTGCTGTCGTCTGCTTTACGAAACAGGTTTGGGTTGAAGTGAAGGACGCTGTGAGAGGGACACCAGGCAAGACAGTAAAGGAGAAATACTTTTGCGTATCTTTGCCTAATGCTACCTTGTGTCCGTGTGTGTGTGAGCGAGTGCGTTTTGATCAATGAGCAGGGCGTCCATGCAGTCAGCCTCGATAATGTGTCTGACTGGGAATGACCCTTAAAGCACGAGGAAGGACAGACGCATTAGGGAGAAAGCGAGAGAGAAAGAGAGGGGAAGGACAGCGACAGAGACAAAAGAGAGACGCTGGCTTCATTTTTATAGAAGTGCTTTTCTTTCAGATTTGAAACTAAACTTGCATTATATAAATCTCCACTTCACAAACTGTGCAAACAAGTGAGGCTGCTGATCAAACACCTGCTCGTTATATCACTGGACAATAAAACATAAGCATGCCTTAAATAAGTCGCACTCACGGGTTTCTACAAAACAGACAGGTCCGGAACTATTTTGGGCCTTCAGCGTTCTAGTTTTAACTCATAAGATGTGTTTTCAAACCCTAAGTAGATTCTGACAAAGTGCCAGCTGAGAACCTGTTCATTTATTCAGAGCGTCAAACCCCCAGCGCCCTGAGTGCATTCTGGCCAAGGAGAAGATGCAGCAAGGAGTTCAAATCTCACTGTAGTGAATTCTATTAAGGTAATCAGATAAACCTGCTGGCAGGAAAGCTGCCACTCTGCCACAGTGAAAAAGCAACACCTTCGCGGGGTGTGCACAGCCGCAGGAGGGAATGTCAACTAAAAACACAGAAATAACACAAGGTTTTTAACCCGTTTTTTCTCATTTCAGTGACAAACGCTAACTGAATTTTGACAGAGCAATGCACATAACCAAAAAACAGAAATTGAAACTAAGCTAAACTGAGTGAGTGACAAATAATAGTGTTGTGTGGCATTAAAATAAGGTACAGTGAGCTGAAGGAGTGTGAAGACTGTCTGACCAGTGGCAGTTTCAAACGGATGCACGATGATACTGCTTATGGTTTAATAACTACATTAACTGAGATTTAGCAGTGGCACTGCTTATACTACTTTTGTAGATGGTTTAGCCAGAAATCATTTAATGCCCAACTCTGTCTGGAGCTGGCTGCGCTCGCAAAATCCATCATGGGCTCCGGCTCTGATGGGTAACTGACAGGCACACTGGGGGCTGGATGTGACTCCTGGCTGACTGGCTGGCTTGTTGACCAGAGCTGCTCTAAAGGGGATTGTTCGAATGTAACAAGGGGATGATGGCAGAAGGAGCATTGTTCTGCTCATTTTTCTTTTTCTGAGAAGAGAAGCATACTGTCTATAATCTGTGTTAATCCATGATCCAGGATTTATTTGGTAATTTAATAGAAAAGCTTATGTAAATATTAGACTTTTTTAATTAAATCATTCTGCATGACTTACACTTCTGATTTTTATTTATATTATTATTATTTTTCCCTTTTCTGTTTTTGTGAGGTAGCAATAGATGAACGATGACAAAGCATGGCTGAGATTTGACCAGCGAAGTTACAGGTCTCAGGCGTCTTCACCCGTTTCACACTCAGAGGCTCGGAGTTATTTTATAATAAAACTGCCCATATAATATGTGTGCGTCTCAAGTCCTTCAGTCTGTGTGTCCCTCTCTGCTGTCCATGTCACTTGTTTCACTGAGAAGTGGCACAAGTTGTCTCACACTGAACTTATAGAGGTGTTGGCGATGACAAAGGAAAGAAAAGTTTAATGTGGCAAATCCTAAACCCATTAAATGCCACCATCAGGGTCCCTGTCAGAACAAAGACGTCAGCTTCCGTCACAATGTGTCAGGCTGTCACGGTGTCCTAAAACAGGAAGGCCAGGTTTTAAAATGATATTGGCAGGGTTAAAGGAACCTTTCAAAAAATCATACTGCTTTATATCAGATGGCATGTGGAAAAAGGTCCACTGGCATGACGGAGAGCTCGCTGACACCGAGAGAGCAGCCACTCAGTGGGAGAAAAAAAAAAGAAATCTCCAAAAGAAAGTGTAATGGAGACGATGCTGACAACAGCGCATTTAAACGCCGAGAGTTGACAGCAGAGCTTCAGTTATCTTTCTGCTCAGGACTACCTGAACTGACAAGGTGAGGGCAAACTCGCAGCAACACAAAAATGTTTCATTGTTATTTTTTATGATTCACCTAATTTTTTAAAACAATGTCTGATGTGAAGTTTTTTTTCGATGGCGTGAACCAGTAACGGTGCTTAAGGCTGCTTACTCCCCCTTCGGTGTGTCGTTATGAGTCTAAGCTAGGTAAAAATATGGATTGGCAAAGATATTAATGGTCCCCAGAGGATGAATCCTAATGGCTCCAGTGATTACTTGACTTTTTCTCCAGCGCCACCATGAAGTTATGATTTTTGATTGAAACGTCTCAACAACTATTGAATTGCGTGGAATTAACTACAGATATTTAGTGATTTGGTGATGCCCTGACCTTTCCTTCTTAGTGATCATCAGCATCCATTCCTCCTTTATCCCGACTGCTTTTCCTGTTAAGGGTCATGGAGCGCTGGAGCCCTTATCTGAGGACTAAGACAGCTATATGATAATAATATTATTAAATATCACCATAACTCAAAGCATAACTGTGTGAATCGAACAGATCAGTACACAGAATGTTTCACAATTAAATTTCACCGAGGAGGGAACGCGCCACATCTGTTCTCTCTCCCTCTACCTACATGCTCACGAACTTACCTTCCCTCCTACCTTTGTACTGTACAGGCAGTTCATGAGCTGAGTCATGATTTGTGAAAGTAAATAGCCCGTGGACTGACAGCGTGAAGACAGACTGGTAATAAAGCAAGCCTGTTATCTTCAGCTCATAAGTGCCCCTTCTGCAAAGAAAGATGGAGGCGAGTGAACGGAGGAGAGAGTGGGACGGAGAAAGAGATAGTGCTGGAGAAGAATGACGAGGTAGTTCTAAAAGATATGAGAAAGGTAAAGGAGCTGAGAGCCTGCAGTGGACTTTATTTACTCTCTATCCCTTTTCTCACACTTATTATCTCCCATGCACAATCATGTGGATATTATCAGATTATAGGAACAATTAAGCCATTTCCATGGCTCTATAAAATAAAGTCTGTTTAAACGGAGACTACATGTGACATCTGGTTATTGAGGAATGAAAAATACCCAGACAAGCACAGATGACACATGGTCAATTTGAGCTGTGATTACAGAACATAAATTGATCTTGATTGGTGTCTGTGGTCACGTGCAGCATTTGTACTTCTCCCCCACACAGCGAGAGTTCAAAGGGCATAGCGGTATCTTGCAGCCACTGTAGCAGAGGCCAGCCAGATACATGCACACGGTAAAGTTACAACCGACATACAACAGCCACGTCTGGGGGGGTTGGTAGGACATGATGTTAAAAAGTGTCAGCAGCAGTTTTGATTAACGACGCACAAACTGCTGTGATTGTACAGTGATTAAGGCAAAAATGAAAGGAAAGCTTGACCCGTGCAAATGCCACACGCAATTATGTTCGTCTTTGGAGTAAACACAATCATGCTAAGATATCACTAAGGCCAGGTAAAATCTGCGTACCGCTGAAATGTCAAATGTACGCGTGTGACCAAAATCACCGGTGCTGCAAAAGGCTTGAGAGTTGTTTTAAAAACATATTTTAATGAAATTCATCTGCGATTCTGAAAGCATTAAGTTACAAGGTTTTATTATGCAAAATACAAGAAAAGGGAATTCCAACAGGAGCACGTCTGATCTCCCCCACAACCACTGATGCTCTTTGAGACACAAAAGATGTCATTAGCCCACATTTAATAAAACCATCCACTCCAGTGCCTGATTTTTTCCCCTCTTAAATCACATGTAAAGCGCTATGCATGTATTACTAGAGATCAGACAGACATTTAGCATGTAATTATTATGCCCTCGTGTGGTTCAAACACCATACTCTTCTCTCTTCCTCATCTTCATTTGCTCCTTTTTCTGTGTTTTCCCCCATTCTGTCTTTTCCCATATCTCTGCTGCTCAGTCTTTCTCTCCACAAAAATGTTGTGGAGAGGTTCTAGTGGAGGTTTCTAACCTCCACTAGAAAAACTAGTGGAGGTTAGTTAAGGTGAAACAACATGATGTCTTGAGTCTGTGTGTGTGTGTGTGTGTGTGTGTCCATAGCCTGTCTGCAGTGTATATGTCTCAGTGTGCATGACAGTGAGTCCACTCCAGGGAGACGTATGTGTCTCTGAATGCGTGTGCATGTGTGTGCGTTCTATTTTTAGGCACATCTCAAACAGAATGCATCTTGGGAAAAGATATAAGTTCAGCCGAGCGAGCATGATTCTTAAAGTCAGTTTTCACTCTTTCCTGTTTTTCTTCTTCCTCCCCACTCTTTTACTATCATCCCTCCTTTCGCTTCTCGAGCTCTCCTCTCCTTCCACATCTTCTGAGGAATCACCTTCCTCTTCTGCTGCTGCTCATCTTGGGATACTACTTCCATCCACTGACAAGTTATACATTTTGTATATATTAAGAATTGGAAGGAAGGAACCAAAGAGAACCAGATGGCGTAAGTAGGTGTTGCTATCTGCCGAGTCTTTCCTAACCTACCAGCAAAGACTTTGGGATTAATCTTAAAATGACTAGAAAAGCCTCCCAGCATTTATTCTCTCTTTGGTATTCTGTGGATGCTCTCTAGCTCTCACTGCAACCCCTCCTTTCCTCTCTCCTTTCTCTCTCAGCCAGAGAAGTGCTTGGTATTCTAGGGATTGTCTGCTCTTCTTTCCTCCCCAGCCTACTCTCACACTCCACACTTTTCTCTCGCTCTCCTCTCCCTACACTCTTCACCTATCTTCTCTCGCTCGCTGGACCTCCTTTATTTCTCGCTGCTTCTCTGCTCGACCTCCTTCTCCTCTCCAACGTGTTTCTCTTCATCATCTCCTGTTCTCATTTCTTTTAAGACTTATTAAGGTTGTGTTTCTGTCAACGAGCAAGCATTGATCTGGTTGGTATTCAACGATGCACACTACGCATGCACATCACATATAGTGTAACTACCTAGATCCAATCTTATGCATCATTTTTCTGCTCCGAGTAACATCTAATCCAACTACAGACTCCCATACAAATGAGGAAAACACACATGCACATGCAGTCAATGAGGTAGACTGCCACACACAGAATATCAGTGGCGAACAAGCAGTGCGTGCAAGGCTAAAAGACTGATCTGACCTCCAAGTGGAGTGTTATCAACAGTGCACTTTTTCCTTGTGTTTGAGAGATACAGATTTTGGGGCGCTCCAACTGCTCTCCAAATGATCTATGCATCTTTGAACCGTATTAATAAGAGCTAAATGGGCATGCAGTGTTACAAATGTGATTATGTGCTACAGCTAAAGCAGGCAAAGGAACACTCGCAGGAGGAGTGGGGCTATCAATGATGAGGAAAGCTCATTGTGTATTTTAATATGTGCTTATGATTGTGCACTCATTTGAAGATCACTGACTGTACTTACAGCAGTGCGGTTTCTATGCAATAACCTGCTTCCAGATTCTGTCTGAAGACAGAACCTCCCTCTCCAAACCAACGGGACTAACGTTTGATTAAGCATTTGTGCAGATCATTAGTGGAGCAACACCTGAAATAAGGATATCACGTTTTACCCTAATTTTTCCCTGTTGTAATCTTAATGGTGTCTGACATATGGTATGAATGAAATATACGTACCCGAGCCCCAAACACAAAAACCTCACGTCAGGATCCAACAGAAAGCACAAAAAGTATTAATGAAAGCCCAGTTCAGCTTCGGGGGAGAGCTGCATTTAAGTTGACTAAAATATGCAGAGTGAAATGCACCACTTAGAGTTTCATTTTAATTTCCACAGCTTTGCAGTTTCCTGTTGAAGGGCAGTAGTTCAGATATCACAGACAGAGAAATGACCAGCAAAGCTTCATCTACATCACCAATATTACTGTTTCATTCATTTTAACAAAAGCCAGTACTGAGGTAAAAAAAAAACTGAAATCACAGTGTTTTTGAAATAATTATAACTTATTAACACGTGTTGCACGGTGGATGCATGGCAGGCAATATATGCCATAAACATCCATTATAAGAATATAAAATAAAGCTTTAAGAGTTCAGAAATCACGTTTAAACATCCGTGTCTGTGGGAAGTGGAGGATCAAGTTATCAAAATGTTATATAAATATCCCCTGGAACCATTTCATAACCCACAATCAGCATTTGACAATAGTAACCCGTCTCTTTCCCTCAGATGTGTTAAGGATTTAAGGTGTGAGACAGAGCCACAAATTCCGACAGGGAGAAATGAGAAAGCATGACTGAAAGTCACAGAGAGCGTGACTTAAATGACAGTAAGCGAGATCTTTCTGTCTCCAATATTCTCACACAGATTTTGTAAGCTCTGCTTATCATCAGACAGAGAAACACAGAGGATAAAAGGGAGCACACAGATATGAAAATGCAAAAGAAATCTCTTTATCTCTGCCCCCCAATTCACATTGTGCTGGTACAGAGCAATTGAAAAGCATTGAACTGTATCTGGTGGGACATAAGAGATAGGAAAATCTAAACTTGGGCAGGGTTCCGTGTCACACTATCAGTTAAATCCCATACTTTATAAATCTCCAAATGCTGAAACGTCTGAAGTTTACTGGCTGTAGTATTAGCTTCTGGGGTCAGCGATGCGGTAAACAAATGTTTACTGTGATGTGTGAAAGACTGTCTCGTTGCATTATACAAACAGTCGTTTCCCCCCGTGTCTCGGCTAATTAACCTTCTTTTTAGTCATCACATGAGAAAAGCACCAGTGGTTGCACTGGAGAGATGGTCAGAGCATCACTGAAGCTGCCTCAAACGGGGATGCTGGACCATGAGCGATCTGCAGTGATCGCGTGTGCTATGTATTTCACTTGTTAGTATAACATGAGCCTGCGTGGGATGTGAGGGTCTCTTCATGAGATCTTCTTTGTTTGCCTGAGGTGCAACTAAACTAGAGGTGATAGAGCTTTTGCGGCGAGAGCCCATAACTGCCGGTATATTAGATCAGCAGAGTCGGATCTAAAGTTCTTCTTAAAACGTGCTTTTATTGGAAAGCCTTCCCAGATTTGATTTAATTTTATTGACTTGTTGGTAATTTCGTTATAACCATTTATTGTTTTATTCCACACTTTATTTACTTGGCTTTTGCTGTGTTCTTTTTATTTTCTTCTGTGTTTTCTTGCTTATGTGAAGCACTTGCTATTCTACTACTACTACTACTACTACTACCACTACGACTACTACTACAACTACCACTACCACTACCACTACTACTGATACTACCACCACTACTACAACTACTACGACTACCACTACTACCTATACTACAACTACAACAACCACTACTACCGCTACTACTGCTACTACTACGGCTAGTACCGCTACTACTACGGCTAGTACCGCTACTACCACTACTACAACTACCACTGCTACTACTGCTAGTACCACTACTACTACTACTAGTACCACTACTAATACTACTACTAGTACCACTACTACTGCTACTACTACAACTACTACTGCTAGTACCACTACTACTGCTACTACTACCACTACTACTGCTACTACTACGGCTAGTACCGCTACTACCACTACCACTACTACTACTACTACCACTACTACTACTACCACTACTACTACTACTAGTACCACTACTACTACTACTAGTACCACTACTACTACTACTAGTACCACTACTACTGCTACTACCACTACTACTGCTACTACTACGGCTAGTACCGCAACTACCACTACCACTACTACTACTACTACCACTACTACTACTACCACTGCTACTACTGCTAGTACCACTACTACTACTACTAGTACCACTACTACTGCTACTACTACAACTACTACTTTTAATACCACTACTAATACCACTACTACTGCTACTATTGCTAGTATCACTAATACTACTACTACTACCACTACCACTACTACCACTACTACTGCTACTACCACCACTACTACTACTACTACTACTACTACAACTACTACCTATACTACAACTACAACTACCACTACTACCGCTACTACTGCTACTACTACGGCTAGTACCGCTACTACCACTACTACTACTACCACTACTACAACTACCACTGCTACTACTACTACTACTACTACCACTACTACTGCTAGTACCACTACTAATACTGCTACTACTGCTAGTGTCACTAATACTACTACTACTACCACTACTACTGCTAGTATCACTAATACTACTACTACTACCACTACTACTGCTAGTACCACTACTACTGCTCTTACTGCTATTACTGCTACTACTAGAAACTTGAAATTAATGGATCTTTTGCTTTGTGTTCAGTTAAATTACTCATTTTTTGCACATGAAATAAGTGTTTAAAGATAAATTATTAAACAGCTGTTTATGTTGAAACTTATTATGATAAAATAGATTTGGTCTAAATGCACAGATAATGACAAGTCACAAAACTACACAAATTAGTTCCCGTGTGGTCCGACCAGAGACCACAGCTATAATTTACTGGACACATTTTGTTCCTTGTATGAATTACGTCTGCACAGAACACATACAAAAACAGAACTGCAAAGATAGCTTCACAGCTACACGTCAGAAAAAACTGAACCCCATTCCTAAAAAAGTCACACAGATGTTAGCTCTCTATGCATTTCCAGAAAAAATCCCAAATTTTCTGAAAATGACATTTGTATTTTTGCATGTGCTGTGCTGACATGCATTTCTGGGAGGAAAATCATGCCCATGTCAGTAGTTAGACAGAGGCACAGAACTTCTTTCCTGGTGAGGATTTTGTGCAGAGGAAAACCGCACATGTTCCAAGTCTGCACAGCTCACCTCAGATAAGTCTGCACGAATGCTGACGTACAACTTTTGGCAGAAGCTGCTGCCCGCCTAACTCACCTCCTAATGTGGTTCTATATGTTCAGCTGATCGAGCAGAGCTGTCCAGTAGCCAACAAGACAACACTGCGGATGTGCTGAACACTTCGCAGGTGTGAGAATATTATTCCACTCTCTGCTTTTAGTTACTCCCCCGAGAGACCAGTTTGCCCAAACAGACTGAGAATAGCACACAAAGGGTGCTAAGTTTAAACCACTTAGATGTCATATTGACTGTACTGGTGAGAAGTTGATTACACACAACACTCACCGCGAGAACGTGCGCGCATGTGTGTGTGTGTGTGTGTGTGCGAGAAGGACAGTGTGCGTCTTGGTTGTGTCAACACGTTCTGATGAAGGTGCCATCGCCTTTGAACACCCGTCTACTACCCCGAACGTGGACACAGACACACACACGCGCAGCATGGAGGTGGACACTGTTGCCGCGATCGATGCAGCTGACTACCGCTGGCATCAATAACAACAGCGTTACATAACGCACTCCCAAAGTGAAGAGCTTCCCATGGCGTTCCAGTCAATATGGGTTAATGGTGTAACGGACTGCTTCTTCCTCTCCTCTCTCACCGTCTCTCACTCTTCAACTCTCCAGGACACACATGCTCGCAAACAAACTCACAATGCAGCAGCACCTGACCATACAGGCCGACAAGTCTGCCAGTAGTCTTTCCTTCCTTTAATGATTAGCTGTGTTTGCTCTAAGAAGCTTCCCTGCTGAAACCATCGGCTTTGACTAAATTCACCAACCTATTATTCTCAATGAAGGGCACACGGATGCTGATAGGAGCAAGGCAGAAACAGGTCAATAACAAGCTATAATAAGCTATGCAATGGCAACAGTAAATGTCAGGCATAATCCTAATTTATATCCTGCTGCAAAAAAAACATAGGAAGTATATTTGCAGATACATTTTACAAATCTCACCTGCATACACACTGAGGACAACTGTGCTAGTACATGCATAGAAGTTATTTTCATGAACCTCCTATTATGTTCACACCAAGCCCATTTCAACCACTTCCACTTCAAACAGCTAATATTTTACATGTCCATATAACTCATTTCATCAGTATACATGCAGCCCAGTTCCTCAACGAGCTAATCAAAAGGAAATCCAAATGAATTTATCTTTCTTTTGGAATGACTTGTTTACCCTCCAATTTTCACGCAGATAGATGGAGTCTGTGTTGCCGTTGCCAAATATACAAGCTCAATAATTCTCTGATCTAATGAAAGCAGTTATCATTGTGAATCTATAAATGCTAAATATAGCACACCAGCCTACACCAGCAGCTACCGTACGCTCAGGCGTATGCTGGCACAGATGTAGCTGAAAGTTACAATTGATTCAATCACCCACATGGATTCAAGGCACAGTGATAAATGTGAGATACGTGATGCTTTTATGTATATTTATTCATGTGAATGCTTCTTTTAACTTGCTTGTAAGCACAGATGTTGAAAGGATGTTTAATATATTGACAATAAATGTCCCTTTATGGCAAAGTTAGATATGTGATAGACTGAATCTGCTGAACGACTCTGCTGATCATTCTTTATTTAGTACGCCGGCCAAATGGATCCACTTTGGGGCTGATTGAATGTCCTTCAAACATGAAAATTATAAGAGTCAGGATTTGCATACCAAAACAAAGTACAGGAAGTGTTGAAAAATAGAGATTCAGAAATTCAATATGCATCGTAAGCTGGAGCAGAGAAGATAAAAGAAAAGTGAGACTGTGTTGTTTCTGACATCTGTCGCTCATCGATCACTCATCACTTACTCATGTAACGGGAACAACCGAGGCATGGCAGCATCACTGAGAGCTGTGCTAACCAGAGAATGAATAAAGGTAACATGAAATAATGATGAACTGGATCCCCTGTATTTACATGAATAATAGGATATATTAAGAGCAGTAGGGCTTCTTCTTCTTCTGGCTGCTCGCCGCGGCGTCGCCACAGCAGAACACCAGCTCATCCCATCTCTAGCATCCTGCTCTGTCACGCTGCAGCTGCACGTGAAGACTAACAGACCAGGAACAAGGTGAGTCTTTTCAAACACACACACAAACAACTGTATGTGTTTCGAACATAACTGTACGTGTGATTATTGATCCGGTAGATTTCAGCTATTATCCAGGCTGGTGAAACGCAGCTTGACCAGCAGCTGTCATCAGGCACCGCTGTGCTTCAGAGGACAACGGTGGGCGAACGGTGACTGAAATCTTAGTTTGCACCTAAAATAACTCTGTTGCAATGGGAACATTCAGTTAGCGTTTGGTAAAAGGTGACATCCAACCAAACCAGTAACGGGCCTGTGAATCATTACCAAAACGTAAATATGGATTTATTGAGAGAAGTGAGCAAAACGAACACACCAGACAAACGTAAATACAACATACTGTAAGGTTAAACAGTGGCTGAATATCCTACAGAAAATCTGCTCAGAAGCATTTATCTGAAAACCACTCTTCCAAATAGATTTTTGTCATTCTGCCCACATCTATTAATTTATATTCATATTATGTCACACTTCTCGACTGCAGTATAGTGCAATTTACTGCAATGGCTATTTGTAGCCCTCTGAGATTTACTAAGGCAAAACGCTATGAAATAAAGGAACCACTAAGAAAACTATCTGGCTCGAGGCATCGGAAAAGACTCTAGATGAATAAATCCTTCTTATGTGTAACATCGTGTCAAAGGGACCCAAAATCCCTGAGCAGGAGGCTGCGATCTTTTTGCATCTCCTCCAATGGTTGCTAGCTACGGGGCTCTTGCCACAGTCTGTGCAAAGCCTTGCATCAAGTCAGCTGGATTTGGAAGCTCCAAGAAGTGTTCCTAATGGATTCTACACCAGTCTACTACACACCAGAGCGAGAGAGAGGCAGGGGATACGCCAACACCAAAGGGGATGAACTTCCTACAATTTTACAGACATACACACATTCAGGCAGGAGTAGTCGCATGTTACGTGTTGCAAGGCAGCGTACAAGCGACATCCCATAATAACTTGTACGGAGTGATGCTGCGCGTATCGACATAACGAGAAGGATGAGAGGAAACGACATAAAGCCGTGACCTGTGACACATGTACACAAGCACAGGCCTGTCTCCGTCCATGTCTCCGTCCCCGTCTCTGTCCTCTGTTCACACCTTCTGGATTTATTCTCCGTCTGTTGCGTTTGCAGAGTGACTTCCAACAGCACAACGAGGCAGGGGTAGTGGGGTTAGTGTGTGTGTGTGTGTGTGTGTGTGTGTGTGTACACATTTGAATTAAATGTGCAATATTCCTTTAAAGGCTTTCCAAGTCTTGTTTTTCTCCCTGACTGGGAGAGGGAACTCTGCAGGTAGCCTAGGGACTGAAACATGCTCACTCAGCCTCTTCTTCTGATTGTGTGTTAGGGAATAAATAGGTGTGGGAGGTTGAAACTTTGAAGCCAGCTTTTCTAATTTAAGGTAAAGTTGGTTATGGGACTCAATGAATGTGTTTGTCTTTGTTGAGTTGAAAGGAGACTCGTTGATATCATGCCTTCCCCAGGGCCGTGACAGAGTCATTATTGAAGAACTAAAGGCGACTTAAAGTGCTTTTACACCTACAGGCTTTAGTCAGTTTTAATCAGACTCAGGTTCATTTCGTCACACAACCTCACAGAGAGAGGTGGTCTCCTGTAGTAACTCTGGTGCGGTTCTCCTGACGAGAAAGCTCATTTTTCGTATCGATTTAATAAGTTTGGAAACTATGGGAAGCACCGCGGACCGCGCCGCCACATTTTCCCTTCGTTTAGGACAGTTCAGTCACTGATGTCAACAGGAAAGTAAGGCCCTGTATTCACTGTCTTTCTTCTTATAGGTAGCAGCACTTAACAAATGCTTTGGGGAAGTGCTGCTAGTGCTTCTTGTTGCTAAGTGACAATCGGAAACTCATTTGAGGCGAGGCAATCTTTTACTAAAAGTTTAATTATTAATAACTTCCAGCATTTGGCACCACGAGATGCTAGACACGTGTTCAACTTCCAGTTCCAGCAGGAATATGCACCGCGACATCTACTACTGTCATACGTGGTGAGAGGGTCCTGGTGGACACACAACCCAAGGCTTATCCACGCGTTCTCCAACCAATCCATAGCTATAGCTTCAGGTCTAACTCCTGATGAAGCAGCTGGAAGAGTTTGCACCCACTGAATGATTTCTGAACACAGAGGCAGCAAATATAAATATTTTAAATTATTTTAGGACTTTTTTTTGCAGAGGAAACAGACGGAGAAGATGGCGACGGAGATGGGGGAATTACATGTGACAAAGTTTCTCCATTCAGGACCCCAAAGCAACTAAATACGAAATACCATCTTCATCAGGAAGGCCTTCCTATCCACTACTTATAGGTTCATTTGACTCTTCCTCCCTCTCTTAGGCCACTGGAGTCTTGGTTATAATGTGGAATCTTTCAACGAAAGGATAAAACGGAGGAAAAATATGTTCACAGAATTGATGTGTTGAAAAAAACACGCAGGAAGACACTGGAGACAGGTTGCTGGGGCCAATAAGAAGACGGGGCTTCATACATCATTTGTTAGTGTAGATTAGTTAAAATGAACAGAAGCAGAGAGAGAGCGGGGAGGGGAGGAACAAAGGTGCAGCAGAGAGTAGGAGACGCAGCAGCCGAAGAGGGAAAGAAGATGCTAGAAATAATTATTTTGAATGGGAACTGTTGTCTGGCTAAATCAGATCATGCAGAGTTGGGTTTTGTGATTTGTTTCCTTTTTTTTTATTGCATTCCACAGATCCTGCACCACAACAACAGGGACAACACAAAGACAAACCAGCCGGGACACAGACGGCACACAACAAAGCTCCCATAACACAAATGTTACTGCACATTCACCGGTGAGTTTCAGCAGCATCAGTTAGACTGACGTCGTACTGTTGTTGGTGGTTTATAGGTGAACATTAAAACAGGTAACTTTATTATATGTGGTCAGAATCGTTTTTATTGCACTTTTTAACTTTAAGGGTAAAAATAAATTTTAATAACATAAAATATATTTTTTACATATATGAATCAATCAAAGCATGACGGTGGACGTTCTTGGAGGAGAACAACACTTTTCTTTTGTGACTCTCCTTGCAGTGCTTCAGATCATGTTTGCATCTTGCATTGTTTTCAGAAACTCATAAGATGATATGAACATTCTTTCTCTATTTCAGGTAGTGGGATTGTCTGAGTGTTCTCTTTTAAAATGTGCCTGCAGTACAACTCGCCAACATCTCTCCCCAATTTGAGATGAACATCCTACAGATTGCTGAATGATCCACAAGTTGTGTGATGTATGAAATTAGCTTTTCGTTGCACAGCGGCTTTGTTTAGTTAAATTGCTTCACATGTTCCACAGGATGTGTTTTGAATTTGACACAATAGTTTGAACAATGTGACTTGATTAACGCTGCTTGGAAAAGCTCCTGTTTTATGTAATTGCATTCTGCACATAGAGCACACAACTATTCCACACACACTGTGACAGGTTAGCTGTAAGTTAATAATGTCGAAGGAGTCACAGTTAATCTCCCCCCTGGTGTGCCTGCTGCAACGCGCCTGACTAAACTGCGTTTTGTCAGTGTAAAGCGAAGCAAATCTAAATTATTGGCATGAGGACTAAGCGGACAGCTAACCTGGTACAGTAGCCAGCACAGATTGATCTAACCCTGCACACACAAACACACAAATCCAACACAAAAACCTACTTTTAATAAATGTCATGCATTGTCTTGATTCATGGAGGCCATTTCCTCTACACAGAGACTCACACATCTGCCCACAAACACACAAATACACGTGTACAGACGTTCATCTATTTTTGATGACAAAGGTCATCAATGCAAAACAAAGCAACACTGGGAAAATAAAAGACATTAGCAGAAACACACGCACACATACACACACACACACACACACACACACACACACACACAATCACTCCTGAGGCAACAAACACACTTAAGGGTCCCCACAGATGAGAAACTGAACAATGGATAAAATAAAGACAAAGTACTTCCTGGAAAAGATTTAATGGCTGTAAGATTAGTTTTCAACATGCACGCACACACACACACACACAATGTTTTAGAGCATGCGTAGAGTAAGGTAACGGTGGAGTAGACACACATGATCACACACAGGGGAGTAAGTGTGTGTGTGTATCTGATCTCTTGTGTTTGTCTTTGATATTTAGATGATTCATAGATGAACTGTTATACAAGCGTAATGTGTGTGTGTGTGTGTGTGTGTGTGTGTGTGTGTGTGTGCGTGTGTGTGTGTGTGTGTGTGTGCGCACGCACATCTTCAAAAGGTCAGGCTAAGCATTTGTGTCACATCCCAACAGGCACACAGACATAAAACAGTCTGATATACCTCTTTCATAACACACACGAGACACACAGTGCGTGCGACCAGGAAGTAAACGCATCCAGCGTTGATGGTGAATGTGCATCGGTAAGTCCAGAAACCAGACGGACATGACACAGCAGTGTTCATTAATCAATCTAAACTTCTGACTTATCGACCAGCTGTAAGTGCTGCAAAGCAAACAACTCGTCTGCTGCGAAACGAGGCTCAGGTTTAGTCCAGTAAATATCAGAGCAGTAGCTACATTGTTTTTCCAGCAAAAGTCCAAACATTGTTTTCTCTGGAGAGCCACAGCATCTGTTTTGTCGTTTCAGGTCAATTACTACAGCAGGTTTTCAGTTTTGTTTAATAAAAGCAAACTCACTGTAATAATAAAGTACATTAGGAACAAAGCAACTAGTTTCATAATAAAAACCTCTCGCAGAGACAGAAATCTTAGCGCATCGATGCAAAACAGATGTTCGCTCTTTTTCCATCAATGTCATTTAAAGGATCACTTTACTCAAGCTACCACTGAATCAAATCAATCACTTAGATACGATTCAGCTGTCTCTGGGGAGCGAGCGTCAACATAAAGACTCACCTGGAGCACCACAACAGTCAGGGTCATCTCTGCCGCGTTGTTCACAGAACACTTCCGAAATGATTCAATCACTTGGCGAGTCACATCTGTCACCACTACTGCCTCAGAAATTATCCGCGCATCGCGACCAGGATTCGTACATCACTATGCACACTCATGCTCGCTTACACACGGCCTTACCTTCGTACACGGCTTTGAAGCCCTGCGCGCTGACAGCAAAGTCTGTGGTAAACCACAAGGCCAGTATAGATCCACTGCTGACTATTGGAGAGGGCAGCATGAATCCTGACAACCTGAAAAACACAAAGCAACACATACAGTCGTTGAGACTTAGCTCCGTGTCTCCAGCAACCACACATCTTTTAAAATGGCATTCGGTAATAAATACAAAGACACACACTAATTCATATAATATATATATTATTTGAATATGTGTGAAGCCAGAGTGGGGCAACAAACTTCAGGGATGTCTGTGAAATGTGCTGTTTCAGATATGAAATTGCATGAAGTCAACCTGAAAGCCTGAGAGATGCAAACAACCTAAATCGATTGTTTGCCTACATCTGTCTCACTTAAACACGACGGACAGTCAGACAGCTGATATGATGGTTTTATTTGGAGCTGCCGAAAAGAGACACACTGAGCTTGAAAAGAAAAACAAAAGGCAGTAAATCTGAACCACGAAATGAACAATGCGTGTGCACAGTTTCTTTAATTTGTGCTCTCAGGTTAGTGAGCGGCGCTCACAACTGTAACCTGGTAAGCTGAGGTCAGATCCCCAAGGATCAAGTGACAGCAAACTAACGGAGCTGGTACTGAAACTAATAAGCAGTGTATTGACTTACAGAACATAATTATAAGTAAGTTAAAGGAAAATATTGACTGACCTACATAATGATGCCAAACAATGTGGACACAAAGACTTTACTGCACTCAGTGAAGAAACCAAACAACTGTTATGACTGGAAGTTGGAACGGTTTCAAGGTGAAGCCACCAACAGAACCTGCTGAACATTTGATGAACCTCTACTCGCCACCGTTTGAAATGACTGTTATCAGCGTGTTATCGAGATCGGACCTTTGGAGGCGTTTACTGTGCATCTTTGTTGTAGAATTTATTTATATTCAGGGATTATAATCTGTGTTGATGACATGCATCTGTAGACTCTCTGGGAGGTGCAGTTTTTGCCTTGTGGAGCATAAACACGGGTACTGATAACTTCCATTTAATAGTGATAACATTCAAATCAGCCGGTAATTTACCAGTGATGAATGTCACACACCGGCGCATATTACTGTGCGCTCGTAACTGAGCACACACTACGACTGAGCTGGAAACAAACACAGAAGAGACGACTAAACAAAAACAAACTCTCAGGATAATTTATCAGAAGATTTTAAGAAGGAAAGACGGAAAAAACCCATGAGGAAACAGCAACAGTATGTTTTTTTATTGTCTGTTCCTTTACAGAGGATGTGGCTCTGTTGACTGAAACAGTGACCCCCACCCCCCACACTGAAAGGGGACCGGTTAGTGTGAGGTTCAGAACCTCCAGCACTCGTGTCTCCTGTAAAATGAAAGTTGCCCTCGACCTTCAGCCTGGGTTGGGATAATCTGGGCGTTAGAGTTGGGATGTCTGAGCTCACTCTGTGTCAGTGTGGGGAGCAGTGTTTGATCAGGACGCCTGTAGATGGGAACATTATGGGCCTGTTGGACTGAGAAAAGATCGTTCGTTCATCCGATCTCTATGCGACTGCATTTACCTGCTAATTATGCTCATTTTTGAGTTGCTTTTTAAAAAGCGAATTGCACATCATTTGATTCATGCTATTTATTAAAGTGTCGAGCTGAACGGGATAATAAGGAGCATGAGGTGACACCGTTTGCCTTTCAGTTGAGCAGCACTCCATATTCTAAATCAGAAGAACAACAAATGAAGGACGAGCTCGGCCACAAAAAGTACGTTGAAATGAAAGGTAAGGACGGAAAGAAGGAGACATTATAACAAGATTCAAGTGCGAATGTAATCAAATCAGCGATGACAATGAGTCTGGTATCTCCATTATTGGCAGTCATTTTAAACTCGACTCGTTTCTCATCATTTGAAAGGTCAACCAGCTCAACAGAGAGGTCGAGCTCAGCTGGACTATAAAAAGGAAGAAAATGAAAGCGAGAAAATGGAAAAGGGCAGACTGAAAAAAAGAAAGACGTGTGAGGAAGGGGAGGAAAGGTGGAGGGGAAGTAAAATATGAGCCTGTTTAACTGCTGAGCAACACAGGGGACAAATAAAACAGAGACCGGTGAAAAATGAATAATTTTAATTTTCTGGCCTCAAAGCAAGGACATGAGGGACAGACAGAACGAATGAAGGGAACCCAGGGGAAGTGACAAACAGAGAGAGAGAGAGAGAGAGAGAGAGAAGGAGAGGAGACCGTGGAAAAAGAGGAAGGACAGAGAAGAGACGAGAGGAAAGAGAAACTTTAGCTTTCAGCTCATGCAAAACCGTGATCTAGTATGTTGTGTTCTGGTTTAGGGCTGAAGAGGTGACTGCAGCTGTCTGAGAGCCAAGACAGGCCCCCTACAACCTATTCCATCACATTTTCTTCGTTTGCTTTTTTCCAGAAGTCAATCTAGTTCAGCCAAGTTGCAGTTTACGAGCTTTTGATGCAGTTGCTTGTTCTAGGTGTGACTACTTTTCAGCTGCATTTCACCGCGCCTCAGAAAGCGAGTTGCCTGGTCACAGGCTGTAATAAATCACCTACAGGGGACAGCAGCTGCATTATCAGAATGTTTGACCATTCAACAAATGAAATGTGAACACAGTAAAATGGCTATGACTAATAATTGGAAGCAAGCCTTGCTCCTTCATTTTTTATTTTATAGGCATGTAAACTTTCAAGGCCATTTCTCTTTGGGCCGAGGTTAATTTTTGAAACTGGGCAGAGGTTTAGAGAGAGGTTGGCTGGAACACGTGGGATTTCTATTGATCACAGAGGTGCTGCCTGCATTATAGAGCTACCAGGAGCTTTAATTTCCTGCAGACACAATGCAGCTCATATGCAGTTTTCCTCTGTGATAGCTTATTTTATTTCCTCGGGGCCCGTTTTTGCAATTTTCCTGGCTCCATGCACACTTGATTGCACCTGGGTGAATGCAGAGGCGTGGCTTGCTCTGTGTTTACGTGGATTAGGTGACACGGTGCACTTTTAATGCTCATTTAAAAAGCATTTGCAATGGATCCCACTGAAACACTGTGCCGCAGTGCACCCCCACTCACAGGGACCAGCCCTACTTACAAAAAAACACCTTTGATTAATTACATTAAATGAAATTAGCAGCAATCTGCTCATGACGACTATGCCTCATAATACTTTACATTTTCATTAAGTGAAAATGTAAAACATGTCAGCGGCCTGGTAGCTTAATGGGTTACAGGCCAGACTGGGATGCAGCAGGTCGCTGGTTTGAAACCCCGCTGACTCCAGTCCATCCCCTACCAGGTGTGTCCTTGAGCCAGACACACAGCACTAGCTCCTATTGTCATTGAAACATTTTTACATGTTACAACGATATTGTTCTCTGCATTTGACCCATCCCCCCCTGGCAGGAGCAGTGAGCAGCCACAGGCGGCGCTCGGGGAGCTAGCGCTGGGTGTCTCGCTCATGGACACACCTGGTAGGGGGGATGGGCTGGGTGACTCAGCTGGGAATCAATCTCGCTGTTCCTGCATCCTCTGCATGAAGATGGATGCGGAAAAAAACACATCCAGGTTTGCAGATCTGTCCAAGAAAGTCCAACATTAACTAATAAAAGCTTATAGAACGGTCTTTAAATAAATCTCAAAGGCACCAAAAAAAGCCAAATCACGAACAGCTGCAGTGCAGAGTCTAAAACAGAAGTCCACTCGTTTTTCTGTAGCTCACTGTATATATATGTGTGTAAATAGGAAATAATATCTTGCAGTTAAATGCATCAATTTATTGCACTTCAACAACACAAATGCCTTTTTTTAACATGTGCAAATGTAGGGATGAATGTAAAATAATTCTCCTGCAAAGTGTGTGATTGCGCAGTAAAACCAACCCACAGATATTCCTGCAACCGCTGCAGCAGTACAGATCAGCTCCCCGTTCCTCTTTGTTTACGGCACCGTGTTAACTAGTGAACTTTCTCTCTCGCCGCGCTCCTTCGCTTGTTGCACTGACCTAGGTCAGCATTTAACTCAAACAAGTTTATTCTATTTTATGTACTGATTGGAAAAACATGACAGATTATAATAATCCAATACGTACATCATGTGTGTTTTACAGTCATCCTAACGACTGTAGTACACCTGAATCCAAATGCATTGTGGACACAAGTTTTATCTCCTTCACTGACGCGTGGAGTAAAATTGTGGTGTGATTTGACTCTGAAATGGAGGATTGACCAGGAGACAGATAGGAAGGTATTCACATGTGTACACACACACACACACACACACACTCACAGCCGAGATCGTCTGTCAGTCAGTCAGTCAGTCAGGTAATGAGCGTATCCCTGTTTAGCTCTCCTTCTCTCTGTCCCTCCTCCCTCTTCTTCTTCTTCTGCCGTCTCCCCATCTCGCTCTCCCTCCCAATCAGGCATTGACATTTATACAAAAATAAGTGAGCCGAGTTTAAAATGTGTGACCGTTTATCCAGTCGGTCAACTGTCCGACCAGTCATCCAGCTTATGTAATCAGATTCACTCAGTGAATCCAGCTGGCGGCTCTGTACGGAGCAGCCAGCTTGCCCGTGTGCCTCTCTGTTGCTTCGTCCATCTGTCTGACTGCCTGTCTGTATCTGTGCGTTTACCAGTCTACCTCGCGTTCTGCCTGCCAGTCACGGACTTTTAGAAAGTCAGGACTACTGTTCAGATTGGATGGTCGCGCACCGATAGGGCATGCATTGGAAGCGTCAGCGTTAGTACCATTTCAAATACCATCACGTGGCCATTCTTCCACAGATTATACAGAAAGAAAAAGACCATGACGTGAGCATAAACGCGCCACAGTAACTTAGAGCACTGCAGCTGCATTTTTAAATTTGTGAAAATGAATGATTGAGTTCCAGCAAATCACGGTAGAGCTGTGTTGTATCTCTACTGTAACTTAGACATAGTAGAAAATGATTTGTGTTCAGCTCGTCACAGTTACCCGCATGCGTATTCAAAGTGAGGTTAAAAAGCCAACAGAAACAGGTAGAAAAGCTCGGTAGAAAAGCTTTAGTGCCACTACTGATCCTGGAAGAACCAACCCATGACAGCACGAAGCTTCTATTCAAATGAGTCGTGTAAGCATGTCGATGTTTTGCTAATATGTCGATGTCAGCGCTCTTCTATCAGACGTGACAGGCTGGAAACTCAATGTTACTCTACAACCTGCTCAGATACGCCATTACCTGCGCTCAGAGCGCACTGCATTCCAGAGGACGCTATGCAGAGCCATCCGGTTACAGTGGGATTCACAGATGGGGAAGTGAAATCGTCATCGTCTATTTATAGTCACACACTCTGGTATTTAGTTTCAGCAGAATTCAGTTATTCAAAACAGTCCAGGCCTTCCCTCGTCTGCAAATGCACACATGTAGCTCGGGGCCCGTTCACCTTTAGCATGTCCTTGCAGTCCGCTGGTGGATCGGGCCACCAAGCGGAACATTTCAATAACTTTTCAGCTTTCAGAGTCAGTTCAAACGGCTCTCTGAAAGCTCGCTATATTCCAGCCAGCTCACGTGGAATGGATCGTATGTGAATGTAGATTATGTACAGCGCTGGTGTCTGGCGTCTCGGCTGTGAACTCTTTGCTCACCACATGGAAGCACCGGGGAGGCCTGTGGGGAGAGCTATATGAGAAAGCAGAGAGCTGATGGCTTAAGTACATGCCGTCAGTGCTACATCCATGATTAAACAGGTGAGAGAGAACAGTGTGAGAACGGGAACGTAACTGCTTCAAAAACATGTACAGTATCTTTAGTGCACAATAGAATTTGGGTCTTCCCTATCAGATTCTTTGCTATAATACATTTCATGACACAACACATGAATTTGCATTAAATATATTGTTCATCTTCACGTCATCATTTATCTGTGATAATATCCTACAGTCTCTAAACGAATGCACTGAAAACACTGAACTTTACATTTGAATCCCTCTTCTAGCCCCTTTAAGGATTCATGCTGATATTGACCAGTATTGACTGAATGTATTTCAAAACACCTTTTTCCTGATGGTCTCATGCATGCTCTGTTTGCTAGCAATTGCTGTGACAGCCTGTATCAATCACACCCCTAACAAAGCCAAATCAAGAGTGATGTTGGCAGCCTGGGGAACATCTCACTGGTAAAGAGGGCTTGTGAAACGCCAGCTGTGGGTGGAAATCCACTGGAGAGCATAGCAGTTTCTGACAAGGGAAGTGGACATAATCAGTGACCATTTAACGTGTTTGATCAGGACACTTGACTTCTGACTGCTGCGGGGAAGCTGGAACAATGGGAAAGCTATGATGTGTTGCTCATGGGTTTGGAGTGAGAGTGGATTCCAACCACCAATGTGAATGTAAAACTCATCACAGAGAAGGCAGGATGCTTTCAAAAGCTATAAAATCAAATCCATTTAACATCCTTTTCCAACCTGGACATTTAGTTTGAAGGTGTGAATAGTGCATCATGTAATGAACCACGATATGAATGAAACACGAGGTCCAAACTGAAGCAGTCTGAGGCAAATCATGAGCGATGACGCGCTGATTGATTGATTTGTATAATTGCTTTAAATTCTCCAGCCTCCTGCAGAAAATGTGTCAAATCGAATCACTATTCCATTTCTGTGCCCTGAGAAACATTGTATTCAGCTTCTGTGACAGACCTTCATGACGGCACGTCACCGTTGTAAAAGTTAGAATTGTATCTAATATGGCCCCAGTAAAATCAATAACCAGTGGAGCAATGGAACCCACACGAAGACAACAGCGTGGTTTTGCACAAAATAAAAAACATTTTTCTCCTCCCAGAAAAGATGATTTTTGAGAGATAGTAACAATTGATATTGTTTGTTCCTCATATTTCTACTGGCCTTGACAACTGAAAGCTGTCACACACAAGCCAGAGGTGAGACCAATGTAAACCCATAAAACAAATATTACTATTTTCCACCATAGTGGCTTCTTCTTGACAACAGTAGCTATAGCTCACACTTGTACAGTAGATGTATGTCTCTGACTAAAACTGTTTGTTTCAACCCGTCATTGCGGGAGTGTAATCTATTTTTTAAACTTTGTCTTGTGAAACACTCGTCTGTCAATGACACAGCTCTGCGTGGAGTAAATGAATAGACATGAAGTGCGTGTGGGGTAGAGAACAGAGACAGAGAGGGAGGCGAAGACAGAGCGAAGACTTGGTTTTTATATTGCTCCAGCATCAAAAAAAGTGTTGTTTTGTGGAGCGAGAAAGCTTTGAAATCATACGCTCAGTTGTCGGTGTTTCATGTAAAATATTGTATGAGATATTATGCCCCAACATGCAGCAACGTGCGCAACAACGGCAGGTACACATGGATCATGACCCACAAGACGAACACGTAGCAGTGAAGTAGTGCTGCTTTAACATTTTAACGCATCTTTAATACTGTTTTTTTTATATGCTTTCACTTTTTTAGAGTAAAATGGACGTGATGAGAGCAGAGGAGAAGCTGGAGTAAACACAGGTTGGAGCACATTTCATGCTGACAAATGGAGAAACAAACATCTTATTCTGAAGAGGGATTACGGCTCCTTTGCCTCTGGGACTGAATGTTACACACGGACACATGCATGCAAACAGAGCGAAGACACACACAAGATCACACGCACATCTGCGCAGAAGCGCCGTTGCAGGTATGTGTGGAGTTGAGTGCCATGCTCAAGGGCACTTTAGAAGTGGGAGGCATTTGATGTCTGCAGTAAGAGGTTAACACCCCCCACTGTTTCTCCGGTGTCCTTAAGAAGCACCCTGCTGGGCGAACCCCTTCGAGTTAAACCAGGTACCCACCCACCCCCACACGTCAACCTGTCAGTCTACCAGCAGGGCTGTCTGCGCACAGAGCTGTGAATAAGCACTTAACTCCTTCCTGGCTTTATTTTAGCAGATTGTTTTCACTTAAATAATTCAGATGATCGAAACATTTCTGATATTACACAAAGACAAAGTAAACACAACAACTGCAATCAAGCGTTTGCGACTACTGGTGATGAGTCTTTCACATCGCTGTGGACGGATTTCTGACTAATATTCAATACGTTCTCAAAGCACTAATATATTACTGTGCATAGAATATGAATATCTTTACTGTCATTGTAACAAGTACAAAGGAATGAGGTGCAGTCCCTGCGGTGGCAGAGAAGAGCGCAATCTCACCTGCAGGCGAGAAAGCACCCATCCTCTATTCATACATATTTACATAAACTAACAATACATAACACAACAATTTCTCGCTCGTACAACACAACAACAAATAATTAAGGCAAAGCTTTTAACAGTAATGACACTGAGAATGAATAAGAATGCAATAAGCTCTATTTTGAGGTAAGCTTTGTTTGGCACAATACAAATAGACATTAGGGCACTTTTGTTTCATTTATTCTGCATTATACTTTCATTTATCTCCAAAATAATTGTGGATATTTTACATCATACTTAGAAATATTGGGTTTTTGCTGTGCTGACAATGTATTGTATTGTATTGTTAAGTGTTCGAGGTAAAAACACTGAACCCAAACCCTTGGGAAGGGGGCACCAGAGGGTTTTATAAGAATCGTCACAAAATTCAAATTCAAATTCAAACTTCTCTGATGTGCAGTGAGATAATTATCACAGGAAATCATTTACAGCACACATGCTTCCTTCTCGTCACACAGTTTGGGCACAGATCACTTTCCCATTTAATGAAATAAATGCTGCCTTATAGTATCTTCTTCTTCCTGACTTGCTCTTTGTACCAATTATACCGCAGAAATAGCCAGCATTAAAAATGCAAATTGCTTTGCAATTTTTGAGAAATGTTACCATAATTTTAGGTCACAATGGGAACAAAAAGCTCTGCAGGATCCCAGTGGGACTAATGTTACTGAGCTGCAGTAAGGAGCAGGAGCAGGACGCCTGGATATTGCGAGTAGGCAGGTGCCATTGAGCCAGATCTCACTGGGTCTTTTTCTACCTGGGAATGTGGCACTAACACGGGTTACTGCAAGTACACGCTCACAAGATGATGTTTTGTTAAATAGAAATCTTAGGTTGAAACAACAAGGTTGTCCGGCGTGTTTAAACCACTGCTTTGCTCCTAGATGACGAGATGAGAGAGCAGGTCTAGCCGGTGGACCATAAACAGAGCAGCTTTGATTCCAGTGACTAATTGTTTGATATGAAGCACTTTGTGCAGTCACCAGGACAGAAGTTGCTGAAAGTCAGTTTGTCCTCCACTTCCAAGACACATCCAGGTACAGAGGTCCATGGCAAGACTCCAACAAATATAGATATATATATATCATTTTTTTAAAAAGGGGAAAAAGAGTACAAAGGACATGACTTATGTTACCTAAGTATAGCGTTTCTGTTAATGTGGTGTGTAGCAGCAGACTGTGGTAGGAGCGGATTGTGGGACTAGGGAGCTGGGGAGCGGTACTAAGGGATGGAAGACAGGGAAAAGGAAAAAAAGAGAAAAAATCATAAATATTGGAACTAATCAGCACCTGCAGTAAAGTTCAGCTCTGCATGCAGCCCGTTCTGCTTAGTCACAGCAGACAGTGCGAGCCGTTTGACCTTTACTTACCTACAAAAAGAGGTCAAAAGAAAAAGAAATGTCTCCAACTCTCCTGCTCCCACATAACACGTATACACAAATTACTGGTGCACATGCCCACGGTGGAAAACAAAACAGAAAAACTGGCCCAAAGCCTGACGTTGGCTCGTTTCCACGAGTAAAGTGGGACACTTGGAACAAAAACGGAAAAGGCTAAAAGTTGTGAATGTGAGCTGTGGATAATTGCCAGGCGAAGGGGCTCTTGGCAAATCTGATGATCAATTTGAGAAAATAAAGAAAGATAGAAAAACTGTGGTTAAATCGTTGGGATTATAGAGATTTATCTCCTTTTTGTTCCGTGTCCCACCACTAAGTAGCAGAGAAAACTGTTCTGTAAAACGAGTTTACTTTGTTTTTTATTCTCATTTTTCACTTCTGAACATTCAAGATAGCCCTGATATCTAAATTGATTTCAGTGATTTCAACGACGGCTCTGACAACAAAACATAGACCTCTATAAAAAAAAAAAAAACACACACATCGTCGCACTGATGTCACGGTTAAAAAACCAACGTACAGTATTTTGACATGTGATGAGCCTTAAACTCCTTAAACTACTTCATCATTCTCAACAGAAAACTACAACAAACAAAAACACATATAGCTGCTGTGCATGAGACATATGTTGCTACACGTTTCCACCCAAACACTGTAGGAGCTGGTTCAGCTTTCTACACGCTCTCAGAGACAAGTACCAGTCACGAGCGCGCCCGCGGTCGAAACCAGCCCACAGCCAAACAGACTGAGAACATGGCTCGTGTGAGCGTGTAAATGCTGATATTGACATAAAAAAAAAAAAAAATCAGTCAACGCAGGCACATACAGTGCTGTGAAAACATATTTGACTTCTTCCTGATTGTTGTCACACTTAAACGGTTCAGATCGAGTCAGATAACCAGTGGTCAGCAGTGGCTTTTGCCTCCAACCTCTCTCACTGATGGCATTTTTGCCCGGCCTCCGTCTCGTTGCTGAATCGTGACCATTAACTGAGTGAGGACTGCAGTTCTTTGGATGTTGTTCTGGGTTCTTTTATGACCCTCTGAAGGAGTTGTCGTTGTGCTCTTTGGAGTCGTGTCGTTGGCACCACTATGAAGTTTCTATTGTATTTGTAATTTTTGGCTGTTTCTCGAGTCCCAAAACCTGAAAAATCACGAATGCGCCTCCAGACTAAAGCATGTCAGTTTTGTTTCTCATGTGCGTTTGACTTCTTTATATCGTGATGTGATGCGCTGCTTTGTAAGAAAAAAAAAACTTGGATGTCACACAGACTAAGACCACACCAGGTTTATACCTTGTTAAAAAAGTTCCATTACGTTGTCACACACACACACACACACACACACACCTCCTCAGGTTACACCATGTCTAGACATATATGTCACTGGATGTCTGTGTCCAAGGTGGTGTGCGTTTCTACACTACCTATGTGTATACATTTGTTCTCCCCAGTGTGCGCGTGTGTCTGTTTTTGCCGTATTTGCTTTGTTTTCCGAGTGTGTGTGCACGCGCCTTGTTTTGTTAGTGTGAAAGCGTGCGTTTGACCACAATGAAAGGCGTATAATCCGGCGCTATGGGCAATATCAACACAGAAAACCACTGGGCTAAAGTAGGGCAAGCTTTCCTTTAAAATACACGCGCACGCACACGCACACACAGCTAACACAAACGCTGCTTCACCAATCCACTGTGGGGGAGAAAAGCATTATTTGACAAACCATTAAAACTGATTCTCTATGCTTCTGAGAGACAGTGAGAGAGGGGAGGGGAGACGAGGAGAGAGGAGGTGGATTAGAGAGAGAACCCATTCCCTCCTCCACCATTTCCTCCTCCGCATCCTCGCTCTCCCCATCTCATTCTCCTCCCTCCGCTCTCTGTCAGGTTTTGTTTAGAAGCCTATGACATGTGTCCTCTATATACTTACCACTGTGTGTGTGTGTGTGTGTGTGTGTGTGTGTGTCAGTGCAGTAACCAAAGGATTTCTGACAAGGTGTGAACATTAAAAGCATCTTCAGTCACATACACCCACAGGCCTGTGAGGAGGGCACCTTCACACTCACACTAATGCATGTGCACATACTTCACATGCATATACATTCACACACACACACACACACCACAAACACGCATCAAACAGCAAAATTAGACTGCGGCCGCACTGTGTCATGTTTTAAGTGGAACAAGACCACGTTAAGCTGATCAGCACAACTTAAACGAGCATCAGCGTAAGTGGCTCTAAGATACTTTGGCTGGATTTACTTCAGTGCTAAACTTCCCTCAAACGGCGTCGTGTGCTCACTGACAGATTTCGATCCCGCCCTATTGTTTGATATTTATTTATTTGTTTGTTATTAACGCTTCACGGGTTTCACCTCAGAAACAACGCCGCTTGAGTTTTCACTGGAACCAGCACCGATGCTATGACGAGGCACAACTTTGCACTGGGTGACGTTATGATGGACACAGGCTACTAAATGCTCAACACAACAACAGCAACAAATCAATAAGTGCAACACTGACTTCTGTCCAAATACTGCACACTAAAAAACTGCAGAACAAGGAGCAGCTGTGCTTAGGGTCACAGAAACAGCGAAGTGGCTGTAACGTTTTACGTCCATAGCCAACCACAGAGCCTCCGTGTCTGACCTTGTCTACAGCTCCAGGATATTAAACTGAAATTACTTCATTAGTAACGACCAACTGATGATAGCCTAACAAAGGTTCAGAAATGTGGCTCCAGTGATTCAGAACAAAACACAAAGTCCCAATTAGAGCACGTTTTGTCCATCACGTGGTCGCTACTTGCTCATACTATGCAGCCACATAAAAAAAGAAGCCTGGTTAATATGTGTGCATGCAGTTTTGCGGACTTGCACTATTGATTTGAAAGTCCCTGCTCGTCAGCTCTGTTGCATTTATTGCACCGCAGATCAGAATTTGAAGGCTGAATGCGAATAAAGACAGTGGCAATAAAACAAAAGAAGTTAAAGTGATGGTGAAATAAAACATGCAGGTTTTTTGCTGAACTCATTCTTTGGTGAATACTGACTGACATGAGAGAACCCCCCCCCTCCTCCTCCTCCTCCTTCCTTCACGCCCTTACTCATCCTTGTTTGATTGATTGCCACCCTTCTGCTGCTGCCGTAATCCTTCACTGTGCCTTCCAACTAAAAGATAAGGTAGACAAACTAGATTCCTGTGTTTTGTGAGGCTTATATTCGCTGGTATTGGAGTTTTGGACTCGTTTGCATTTTAGGATTTAAAGACATCACTATGTTCTGTGTAATTTAGTTTTCTTTACAACTTTCTGCCTTTGCAGTATTTTTACAGGTACACACAGGCTGCTTTTAAAATGCCCTAGCCCCGCACCCCCGTGTACTCATTATTACTTCACTTAAATGAAATGACCTTCACTGCAGAGAGGGAGAGTTTGCCTCCAAAACTGGCTGCTTAAACGTGTGTCTACATTGCTGTTGTGCAGGTACAGTACAGTGGGAGTAAACTTTTTACTGAAGACGTGTGACCAGCAGTTACATAAAAAAAAAAACATTTACATATTCGTAAACAATTTTTATAAAAGACCAAATATACCAAAGATTTTTAGACAGGCTTTTTAAAATTCCTGAGGATAATGAACTTATAAAACACACATTAACGAAAGGTAAGTGATATTGGGAGAAGTTTGTGGAGGTGTCGCTGGACTGAGTTGAGTTCTAAAGGGCAACGAATCTCAGCAAAGAAAACAAAAAAAACGATGTTGCTGGGCAGCCAACTACTTACTTTTTGCCTCTTTAATCTATTCAAACTAAACCAGTGACTGACCACACAAAAGACTGTGGTAAGTGTTTCTCATACCGTGTCAACAGCTGCAATGACAAATTAGTTTTGCATGGAGCATAACAACAATTCAGCATTAGTCAGTGTTACTGTGATTCAGGCGTTCAGACCTCAGAAATGACTCAGTCAGATCCTACGCACCGACTAACATGTAACACTGACGCTTTCTTCTTTACATATTGTATGAATCTGCATTTTAGCATCAGAACATTTGATCATATCGGTCTCAGTGGAGCTTTTGGTTTTTAGAGATCATTGTGTCTTGTGTAGTTTTCTCTTTTCTCTGCACCTCTTAAATGCCTGTAAATCACCGCATGTGCTTCTCCTCATACGCATTTCTTCATAGTTTGTCTCGTGATTGTGTCTCTGGCCTTTGTCTGCTCACTCTTTTCTTGATTCGCTCCTGTCATGAACTCTACTACACCACTTCCCCTTCTCCCCACTCTCTGACATTCAGCTCCATCCTTTTGTTCGGAATACATGGGAACAGCTACGGGCTGAGGCAAAAAGACAAAGAGCTAGAGAGACAGATAAAGTGGCAAACGAATTTACTATCACCACAATCAACGGACAAGAAATAGAAATAGAATATTAATACGCATATTTCGTTAACTTGGTGAGAGCAGTGAAGTGACTTTAAAACCAGAAAGAATCTTAACCCCAGCTGAATTTATGCTTCTGCACAAAGAGTTAGTTAGGGACGTACCTGTGGTGGCTGTGCATGCAGGGTGAGAGGTTACATGGGCTTCCTCACGACATTACACACATTCTAGTTTTTAGCTTTTGAGTTAGTCTCGGCCTTCTGACCAGTCAGTTGCATAATTTCAACAAATGTTGCTCGACTGGTATGTTTTAAGCTGATTTCTTACTATAAGCAAAAGGACTGTGCACAGCGTGGCGGAGCTTAGCAGATGAACAGCATAGCTGGGCAGGGAGATGGAGGTGTGGGTGGAGCAGAGTGGATTGATTTTGAGTTTCATTGCAGCACTAGCTTCAGTTGCATATTGTAGCTTTAAGTTTAATAAAAAAGGTTTTATAAAACAAACCTCTGCGACCTGCACGGTGGGTTTAATGTGACCCGAGCTCCCCTGCTAACATGCTTCCTGCTGGGTGAGGTTTACACTTCTGTAGTGAATTGTACTGAGTTGAGTTAAACTGAGCTCGAGCAGGTCCGTGTCTAGGAAAACAGAAAATGCTCAATTATTTAATTTATTTATTTATGTTACCATGAATGCTCACAAAGGTCATATTTTGGGGGAGGTTAAACTAGGAAGTAACGGTTTTAAAGTTTCAGGGAGAAACTGGGAAAGACCTGCAACGGCCTACTACGCATTGAAAACGTGTTTCAAGACCTTTTACAGCTTTATGGGAGCTTTGCCTAATCAATCATCAATCATCAATTTTCATCTCAGTCGGCACACACACACACATTTACAGTCAGGCAGGTAACATAAAGAACATATTACGAAGCAACTTTTCCATATTCATAGGCTATAAAGAGTTTTCCCTTAAGACATTTTTTCTGAATCATTTTCCACTGGGTGCATTTTTATGACATCTTCCCATTTTTAAACCCTAAACGTTACCAAGTGTTCACTCTCTCTTTTCATCTCCTCTCCTCTGAATCCCTCGTCTTCTTATTTTCATCCTCCCATCCTTTTCTCTACTGCCTCTCTTCTCCTCCTTTTCCAAAAAGACAAGCCCGAATTTCTTTGATATTTAAATCGGATTGAAACATAAACATTCATTCTAACGCCAAACTCAGTTTCATAATGTGAATTTTGTGCTAACAGCGTAACAGAATCAGAGAGAGAGAGGTTTTTATTGGAATAAGAAAAAGATGAAATGCATTCTGGGTGTGTCTTTGTGTAACAAATCATTCCGACGCTGGTCTGTCAGCTGTCAATCACAACTCAGCTTCAGTTGCTATGGTAATCCTGTGCTTGTCAGTAGATAAAAAACAGTATGAATTTAAAGTCAGGACAGGTGCTGCGCTGCAATTGGCCACAGGGCTGAAATATGCAAAGCATGCTGACTCATTGGCTGATATGAGACTTAGTTCAGTTTTGGGAGAACTGTACATTTTCAGAGATGCCTTTTCATGTCTCTGAGAGCAGTTTGAAGGACGATTTGCACCAGCGAGATTAGTTGGCACAACTCGTGATCAGGACAGGACTGACTAAAATAGGGCTGAACTGCAATAATTCATTAATTAATAGTGTCTTAAAAAGATCTGAAAGGAGCAGATGAAAAAAAAACACAAACACCTACTCTCACACGCATGAGAGTATGTGGACAGCCTCACACACACACACACACACCAGTGGCAATCGCAGCATTGGATATTCCAATTATCCACAATACTGGCAGCCTACATGAGCAAATTTGACATTTAAATACTCCCACCATACTGTCTTCCATGATCCACTAACATTCATAAATATGCTAATATCAGAAATGAGCCTTTATTGAGAACAAAAAGTTGAAAGTCAGTTAAACAATGTAGAATAAAACTTTCTTTGTTCCCAAACAGCTCTGGTAATTTGTGCTCTCAGTTGGGGAGGTCGAAGCCAGATCATTCGTGAGCTCCGTGCCAGACGGATGAGAATTTACTCATGTGCATAACGAGCTTCTCCGCGTGGAAGCCCTGAGGAGTCACGTGACAAAAAGCAGCGTTAGGGCTGCTAATAAAACAATACACTGCAGGATTATTGGAGAACACTGTCCTGCACATTCACAGCTCCCCTGCTTCAGTTACTTCAGACGACCAGACATTGCACTATAGTTTCACAAGCAACCTGCCTGCACACTGGACGGATGCGCTGACCGCTGACAGCTAGCAGCGGTAAGTGCTCACAGCATCTCAGAGCTCCCAGGCTAGAAGTGAAGCCCTCCCAAATCTCAGCAACTCACAGGTGATTCTCAGATGCACGGGGGCCATCCAGCCAACTAAGCTGACAGAACAGTTTGTGAAATGTATTACTGCAGTGGCGAACCACCTTCAGAACCTGTGTCTGAAACCCACGCCAGTCTCTCCACCGCAATAAATGCTCCGATTCTCACATCCAGATGCCAGCAAGCCAGTGAAAGCAAACAACTGTCAGAGCGACGGAGCAGATGTCTTCCTATACACTTGTCCATAAGGGGACTGTCACAGATACATTTAGATTATGTATCAAACCTTTTTTTTCCCTTCCACCATAGGGTGTGCACTTACTATTAGAATATAGAACGGAAACAAACAAAAAACGCAAACAGGGGGAGAGATGTTGGGAGACAACTGCAGTGGGAGGCAGAAAATCACGCAGAAATGAAGAGACAAAAAATGTTCTAATAAAAGAGAGAAAGACTTGAAGAAAAAGAGATGAAGACACATTGATAAGAGTAAAGCTGTCGTAAAGTGGTACGTTTTTCTCGTTGTTGGCAAACCAACAGTGGAGAGGCAGACAGAGATACATAAAGTCAGAAGACAGGTTAACAGGAGAGTCTTGGCAAGCAATGCATCGAAGAGAAATCAGAGAGATGGATAGAATGCCTCCCCTCGTGCTTTTCTTTCTCTGCAGTAGCTCTAGTTTTTAAAATAACACAAGCAATTCTTTCTCTATGCAGAATGTGACACCGGGCAGAAAAACAACCCGGCTGTTTGTGGTTTTAAATGAATGAAAGACTAAAGATTTAAGATTCAGCCATGGTTATAAAGAAGTTTCTCTAGCCCTCGTTTTCATATTCGAAGAAAAAAAAGTCTTCATTTTGAGTTTTTAAAATGTAAAGCATGAAAAAAACTTTTATTTCCCAGAATGTGAATAAAAACCAAATGCTGGAAAAGCAGAGTATGATTTGGTTTTAGTCTCTGATATCAACCCGCTCTCCTCACTGTACTTTGATGTATCTGCAGAAAAATTAAAAAAAATCTTTTGGAGGCATTTTAAACTCTGGCTTTTTACCAGCCAGGCTTTCCACCTTGATGTGCCTGAAACAAACAAGTTTTTAATCTGTATTTTCAGGAAGTGTAGATTCCATATTACCACCAAGCAAACACCCGAAGGCAGAAAAACAACGGGAGATTTTCTGGATAAATGCCAGCCAGGCGGTTAGTCAGTCAACCAGCATGGAAAGGAGCGCCAGGGGCCTCGTGTCTAAATGCCTGTGCACATCACATCTTATGAAGCATGATGTTTGGAAACACAAAATATAATTTAGCCATTGTGCCTCGGGGAAAGTTAGAAAAGGTTCTTTCTATACAGTAGTGTGTCACAATTTACATGTATCTGAAGTGATATTTTAAAGCGGAATCATTTCTTTAGTTATCGCCGTTGTCGTTCACTTCAGCACAGGTGGATGAGTGTGCAGGGGCGTGTTACGTAACAGCAGGCACACAAGTACGATGGTGATGACAGCACACCTGCTGCCATGCTAAATGCTAAATGCTAAGTAAAGGTTTTTACCTTTATTCAATGGAAATCTGTGTGATTGAGTTTTTTTGATTATATTTCAGCGCAGATCAGTGTTTACAAAAATACGACACACTTGACTTAATACATGTTTAATCTGAAAAAGTGCTGTCACACCAACAGCTACCTGTGTGTTGCTGGGAAACACACCAGCTGCCAGTCACTTGTGCACAAGCGAGCTACACCTGTAACTTTGAACGGCGGCTCAATCGAGCCAATTAGAAACACAGCGGGACGGGCAAACAAACAGAGAACCTAAGTGAAACTCCAAGGACCCAGCGATGAAACCCGTGGTTCTTTGTTTATGTTGTGTTCATTTCTACCAGCGAGATCCAATACTGCGGCTCTGCATGGACAAAAATAAGCACCGCTCTTCATCACAGAGACACGAGGGCATCCACAAGACAAGACGTGTGTGTTTTTTCTGCAGAGAATAAGTGAAAACGATGTGACTTTCTCTGGAACATCCTGTGGAGGTCACCATCAACATCACAGATTGTACGAGGCTCCAACTCAGAAGATTTAGTAAAGACAGATGTGTACATTTGCTGAAACAGAGCTACAACTCTCTCTCCTCTTTTTCTGTAAACATAGATAAGATTTTTTAGTTTTCATGTTAACAGCAGAAGTAGCCTCGCTCGGGAAATCCTTCGCATTAGAGGCTGTTTGAGTTCGACCCGGTCCGCCTGAGAGTTCATCTCCCGGGCAAAGAGATCATTTCCTGTCTGTGTCCACGATGAGCAGCAGCGGCAGAAGATTAGCGCATGATTTTCACAGAAGACGCCAACGTTGAGTGACATCACGGCGGGCGGCCGGTGTTGGCGCCGGTGCATGTGTCATTTGGAGTGTCTCATCCACTAGTGCTGTGAGCTGAATTGTCACGTGGATTTTTGCTGATGCCTTTGTAGTCGTGTAGCTCGTGTTGGGGGTGAGAACTGTTTAGGGAACCCCTGGTGTCTTATCCTTTTTATTTTGCTCTTAACTTTCTCTGCTTGTTGTCACTGTATTCCTCACCATCTTTATTTTTTTTAGCACTTCGCTTCAATGTGTCAAACAGAACTAAAGCACTACGTCAGAAGCTCGTGAGACGAGGCCTAATCTGCACTCGCGATGAATTTTTACGTCATATGTCGGAATAAATGTGACTGAAATTCTGGTTAGTCGCAATATTACTGACAGTGACACTGCAGAGCTGCGTGTGTGTGTGTGTGAATGAACTCGTGATCAAAACACACAATTTGCAGAGACTACTTAAGGAAAGCTCAGCTTGAAATCTGGCCACTGGCTCACAGTTTTCTCTCGTCTCCCTCCTCTCACACGGCGTCGCTCTGCTCTACTCCATCTCTGTTCGTTCTCTTTCTACCGCTCCATCTCTCCTTCTGCATCCCTTCGCCCCCTGCTGTGTCTCAGCCGGAACAGGTGCTTGGTGAGGCAGGAGGCCCGCAGATCTAAATGTTCTCATCTGTCCTATAGTCCTGTCCAGCAGCTGAACTCAGCATCAGTCCTGCTCCAGCAACCATAGCGCCTCGCGGTCACTTTCATTCTTAACTAATAAATACAGCTCCTTGGAAGCGTGGCTTTGTGAATCCTGCAGAGAAAACAAAAGGGTCATTGTGTTCACAACTGGCTTTGTTTAGGTTTTGATTTATTCGACTCCAGTGATTTTGGCAGCATTATAAACACACTGACTGAGCTGCAAATGTGTGATAGGGATGCAAGTCACACTTACAACAAGAAAGGCAGAACAACAAGTATTCATTCCACACTGTGCTGAGAGTTACTCTGCTACCACCGACAGATACATATTTAGGTTTTAGACTATGAGAGTATTTCGGGAAAAGTTTGTGGATATTCTGATGCGTTCAAAACGTGCTGGGATTTATTGTACTCGCTGTGACGTCACGCTGCTCGCAGCTGCTGTCCTCCAGAAAGCAGCGAGCATCGCGGTGTAGTGGCGCTTCAGACCTACGGAGGAAGGGGGGGGGCTGATATTCAAACCAAATGGGAGTTCTCCTTCAAGTCTACATAGACAAACACGACTGCAGTTGTAACTCTGAAAGCTCCACTGTGGCTTCATTGTTAGAAAAAAAAGAAGGAGATCAAAATGCTTATCGTGCATATTCTTTGAGTTTCCATCTCCATCCAACTGTTGTGGTATTGTGGAAACTGCACTCAACTTTCTGATGTGCTGGTGACAAGTCGAAGCAGCTTAGAGAATTATCGAGAATACAATAAGACACAGACAGACGGACGGACAGAACTACCAACCGCAGAGGGACTTAGTTCTACTAGCTTTAGCATCCTCCCTCTGTGTGTGTGTGTGTGTGTGTGTGTGTGTGTGTGTGTGAGAGAGAGAGAGAGAGAGAAAGCTCCTCTGTGATTCTATGTCTCTCTCTCCTTCCCCAAGCAGTTCTACCTTCATCCCTCCCCCACTCTCTCTCTTCCTCTTCCCTAGCAGTTGTCCTGGATTAGTTCCATTGCCTGGTTATCTAGTGTTGGCCTATTTTTCTCAGAAAAGTGTGTTTTTTTACTCTGCAGTGGGGGTAGTCTAAGTTTGTGTTTGCTGGATGCTTCCTGTGAACATAGTTTGTGATGAGGCTTGTAAAGGTTGCTGTGAAAATGTAATCCGTTAGGTATGGTTTGTTACCTTCACCTGAAGTAAGGATCCAAACTCCACCAAACAATTCTTCCTTTCCCTCCTATTACACTACTGTAAAATGTATATGGACGTATTTAAGAACTTGTTAAGGCTTCAATATGAGCAACACAACTTCCAGCAGTAGAAACAAAAATGCTCAGACACGCCTGCTGTGGACCTGCCAGTAAAAACCTAAAGATCCCGTGCTGTTGTACTATGATCACTGGATGAAATACTCCACTATTCTTAATTTATTCTCACAGGTTTATTCTCACAACCATTTCTCTTCTAGTCATTTTACTTTCATCTGCTAACCTCATTTTTCTTTAAACCCCTTTTGAATAATGAATGTAAATCTATATAAAATGTATACAACTCTTAGACTTTGTGAGACTCTCTTGATACTCTGCACCCACACCGTCACTGTCACTTTCAAACCTGTAGTACATAAATAAACTATTGGATGCTCGACAAATCCAGAAATGCGAACAAGCAAATCTGAGCTGAGAGTAGAAGAATGCTGAAGATGGTGAAGGCAGTTTACATGAAAGAGCAGCAGCAGAGAAGGGAAGGTAAAAGTAGAGGTATGGGGGGGTGGGACAGAGAGGAGAAAAGACAGAACCAGGAGAGCGAGAGAACGTGTTTGACAGCAGAATAAATGAACCAGGAAGTTAAAGTTAGTGTCCAATGAAGCAAAAACTACTGAAAATGGTAGTTATAGTGTGTGTGTGTGTGTGTGTTTGTGTGTGTGTGTGTGTGTGTGTGTGTGGAAGCAGTAGCTGACCTCCTTCTCCTTCTCTCTCTCTGCTTGTCACACACACACACACCAGCGTGAACTTAACCTTTTGTCTTTGTCTTCTTCACTCTGATTCTGCGTCTCTTCTCTCTGCGTCGCTCTCTTGATTTAGCTCCTTCTCCATCTTCTTACAACAAAGACACAACACCTCATTGATAACCTTTGGCTGCCTCCTCTCTCTCCCTCTGACATGTGCATGCAAAGATAAGATGCAGAGCTCTGAGTTTCATGCGCTTTCTTTGCTCACAAGGTCTCCTCAAACCAGTTTCAGTCCTTCCTGTTGCAAATCAGAAAACTTGCTGCTATTTCTGAGATATGAGTTTTCTTTTTTTTTTGCTACAGTGTCTTTTCTTGGACAATTGTGTGCCGGGGTGCTTCTTGTTCAGCTGACACAGCATGTGTTTGCATGCGAGATGAAATATTTCCATGAAAGGTGAGAAAAGTGCGTACTCTCTATACACAGAGAGATGACTCTGGAAACTGAAGAGGCAAAAAGTAAGATCGTATTTAGGTAATTCCTTTTGCTGACTGGACAGGTGTCTTGGCGAGTGTCCGCTAACATTTCCTTCTACACCAATAAATATGCTACTGCTGGTTGCCTTGACTAACCAAAAACATTTCACGTATTCCCTCCAGCAGAATTTGTGCTGGTGTATGACGGATTTCACTCCTGGCACCGGTAGCGGCAGAGGCTGCAGTTGAGGACAGACATATCCTGTAGCTGCTAACCCTCCTAAAATAATTTCATTAGTATGCATTTCAGTGGAGTTTTGGTCTCGTCTCCTGGTCTAAATCCTATTCAGAGGTGTTTTTCAGCATGGTGTCCCATGCTTAAACACCATACAAAGGCAAAAACATAGTACATAACACTATTATTCAGCCAACTGATGTGTCTACATCTTTATTCTAGCAGCTCACCTTATGCACTCTCAGATTACCACAAAGGCAACTGCAAAAGAAATCTACTATATCTATAAATCCTATAATCCAATAATCCTATCTTATTTGTGCATTCTGTAATCACAGGTTGCCTTGAGACCCAAGCAGCAATGCAATAGGAAGGGAAAGAGTACAGGAGGATTTCTTGAAATAAGCTTTGAGGGGCAAAGATCAATAATAAAAACAAATACAACAAACACAGAACATCTCTGGTTCTCATGACATCACAAGGTCCTACTCTGTGCAGGTTAGAGGATGAGAGTGATGGAGTGTTTAAGGACAGGTTGACCTGCTCATGACAGTGCTCATCAGTGCAGCTGCCTAAATGTTAGCTGGTTGATATCATTATTTATCCTTTCTATACTAACCAGGGTGCGCTGGCTCCAGCACCAGAACCAGCACCAGCACCGGCACTGCAAGTCTTAACAGGAAAAGCAGGGAAGATAACGGATGGAAAATGCATACTCACTCTGAAACTACTTCTTATTGTTGACCAACTGAGCCACCTCCACCACTCAGGGAAGATTTCATGAGGAAATAGTTCATGGAAAATAGAGCAACAGATGAAGTGTGACACCTTTGATCAGATCAATAGATGGGAAAAACCGAGATTATTGTTTAGAATAGTCCAAAGTTTCCCCAAGCACAGTTTCCATGCTGAGACGATATTAGCAATTTCAGAGTGTGTTGTAGGGGTGCATCCATGTCCTTGTTTTGTAGCTTCACTATCACTTTCTCTTAAATACTTAAGGTACCGTAGAACAGTGTGGACGGAGAGAATAGTGAGTAGACGGTTGCAGGCCATCTAGGGGTCCAGGCACGGGTGCAAATACGCCCGAGCCTGGACCCCCAGATGGACATTCGCCGTGTAAGACACACTTTTACCCCCCAGTTTTGGGGAAGAAAAAGTGCGTCTTATATGGCGTAAAATACGGTAATACTGGTGTCATAATCACTGTACTCCATAATTAAGTCATCTAACGGAGGTGCATGGCTGCACACACATAAGCCAAAATATAAGCAATAAACTTTTAAATGAACTCCCAGCTTCACTATTCTAAATAAATACGATGGCACGAAGTTTGTGATCTTCTGAGGAACTCATTATTTGCTGGAGTGTGGGTCACATAAAGAGTGTAAGATGTCCCTGCAGGGATCAAAAAGGTATCACTTAACTTGTGAAATTGCAGGTCTAAGTGCAGCTTCACAAACCACTTTTGCAGGCGCCTCATGTGCAGCAGCCGCAGCGGAAGCGCAGTGATCTGCCAACAAAGACCCGAAGGGTACACGACAGTAAGAATGTCAATGCTCGACACTGCTGTGCCCTCTGACCTAACTCCATAACAGCTCCAAGTCTAGTTTGGAGAAACTTGACATGTGACAACATCCAGGAGCTACGATTCTGCAACTGTGAATCGACAACTGGTTCCACACAGTAAACCACCAAACACTGTTTGTCCATTTCTGTAGAATCACGTAAAGTAGCATTTCCTAAACTTGCACCACTGCTGAAGGACGATATAGCTTCTATGCATCTTCCGAACCATTGCAAATATCTGCTGAACAAGAAACATTCATTCATAGATTTTTCAGGTTTACATAAAGGTTGTGATTTGGGTCCAAATGAATGCTTTGCTAATGTTGAGAGAATATTGCACCACATTATTCAGACATGCTTCTGATTTTCAGCCCATTCTCCTTGATGCAGACGGGAAGGAAACATACACCACAATTCAACAGCATGACTTACACAATAATCATGTCAACACCTTTCTAACACAGTTTAAACAAAAACTCATTCACATAATTACTTAGACCCTTAGTCGGGCACTTGCCTCCACGCTACCTGTGAAGGGGCCAATGTGAATCATGCATGCATTAAATACCAACCTCCATACAGAGGAGGGGTACGCCCTGGACAGGCTGCCAGTTTACCACGGGGCTGACACGGAGAAAAACAACCACTAACACTCACATTCACACCTCCAGGCAGTTTGGAGTGGCCAACGAACGTAGGGGGAAACTGGAGAATACAGAGTAAGCCCGCCCAGCCCCCCAGGCAACATTATTAACCCAACCAACAGATCAGATTGTACAAAGAGGCGCATGGAAAATTCTCCAGCTGTTAACTGGCACATGATTTACATTACCTATCAATTGTGTCAGCGAGAAAACTGGTCAGAGGTGTTCACCTGTGGGACAGGAGCTGAAGTGGATTCTGTAGAGGCGGGTTTCATGCCGGAAAAAGGCTTCTTCAGCACTTCATCATCCGTTTTTCTTTGCTGTATCTACTGTATGTGTGCAACATGTCCACAGCACTGGAAGCTTCATTAAGTCTTCAAAGTTGCATGTGAGGGAATCAGCATTTTGAAAAAACTCGTTGGAAAAGCCACAAACGAGTCTTTGTTATCTACTATATGATTTTTGAGTAAGAGCAAGAATCTTTCCTGTTTCAGAAACAAACATTTACACCCGGTCGACATCAGTCATCAGCACGAGTGGGAAGAAGTAGAATTGCTGCTGCTGAAGCACAGCTGGGGCTGGGATGAAGGGGTCAGCCTCGGATGCTGGGTCAGCCCTTCTTCTGTGTGTGAGATTGCAGCATTCTCCCTACACAGGGTCTGAGGGCAGATGGAGGGGTGGCTGTGAGAGATAGATTTATCGCTGGACCTCTTTGTGAACAGAGAGAGGCCAGTCAGCTCCTGTTGGCTTCATCCCACTGCCAATGTGGGATGCCTGATGGGTTCATATCAGCAGGTCTTGCACCATTCATCCACAAGCTGAGAGGAGGAAAGGGTTTTAGGTCAAACGGCTGACCGCTGCCCTCTCAGAGCTCAGACGGAGATCGGGCAGCGGCGGGATAATTGGAATCAGCTCGTATATGGGCAGCGTGAAATGTTTTATGTGGTGATGGTGTAATGAGGAAAGTGGACAGCAGACATTATCCAATAGCCTCTGAAGCTAGAGCAGGAAGAAGCCTTAACGACATGTTCAAGGGAGACCCCGAGAGCGCAACAGAGTGCTGACCGGTGGTCTCAGGTCCCCACTGTGCTGCCTGTCGTCACTAATGTCCACACCACCAGAGAAGCACTAACACCAGCAGAGGACAGAATGAGCTCCCCTCTCCCAGCGTACTCACTCGATCTAAATGACACAGGGGGCCAGAAGCTCCAGAGACAACTAACACACTGCTCTTCTACTCATCTTTTACGTCCGAGGGCCTGTAAAGTTGAATGACTCCTGGCATGCTTGGGTCGCCGTCCAATACCGTGGCTGCTAAATAACTCTGGGGCTAATTATCGTCAGTGACAGACACACCAGGCTAGCTGCAGCGCCCCCCCCCCCACTTACCACTGCAGTTGTGAACCTTTTTCAATGGACTGGGGGTTAAAAGATAAGCAGCAACACACTTGGGATTTCCCGCATCCATTAATAAAAAGAGACACATGCACTTCAAATAGATGCAAACATACATAGATAATTATATTAATGCATGGGCTGTGCTGCTGGAAAACAAAAGGAAGCAGACGAAGGCTCATTTTCATCTGTCTTACCCAAAGAACGAGCACTGTGCAGCAGGTGAAGCAAAGAACGGCACAGGAGGGCCAGGCCCAGGTGAGCTGCTGGTACACATCACTTCACCTTTGTCACGCCCCAGCTGTAGTTCTGGAATCTAGAAGTCTTTGGTTCACCTATTGTTTCACTTTGTGCAGCGCCTACAGACAGCACACTGCGGTTGTTCCAACATCCCGGCAGAACTGTGCCCTTCAGGTCAACGGCTTGGAACAAACACAGTCACTGGTCGTCTGAGGTGCATTACAGGACAACCAGCTCTCAGTTTTACTGTCTTCTGAAGGTACTACAGGACCAGTACAAGTCCGTGAAAATGATTAAGAAAAACAAAAAGAAAACAGACGAGAAGGAAGCAAATGTTTTCTTTAATTTTTATTTTATAGCTTCTACAATAGTTCTTAATGCAACTACCATAGCAATAACCCATCTTACTCTGTCTGAAAGCCTTGTGAATGTGTCTGGATTTTCCAATGCCAATTTAAAGACAACGATTTTTAAAAAGAAATGGTATTAACACATAAAAGCTGCAAAGCCTTCTCACAATCGCTCAATATCATCTGCAGTCTAAACCACTATCCTCCGAGCAACACAATAAAAAAAAATCTATTTTTTCTCAAATACTGACACATAATACAACTATAGTTACAAGGAAAAACCCACTATTACCCAAAACTGCACCACCAACCTCAAACACTACTCGGTGCATTACCAGCTCATCCCTCCTACACACGAGCAGAGAACTATGAATAAGCTTCCCACTGTTTGCCAGCTCTGTGGATGTGCTGTTCTATCTGCCCTCACTGCAACAACATTACAGTTCTATAATTCAAATCTAGAGAAAGAGAAACCCACTAATTACCGTTTCTTCACACAGGTCTGTTTTTAGGAGTTGCATGTTTACATTAGTGTGAAGTAAAAACACGCATGTAAACTCTCTGTGCGATGGTTTATCATGTCTCTCTCTTTATTTCTGTTACGATGAAACATTGATCACAGCACTAAAATAGTTTCGACATTTATTTTAAAACTATTATATTTATATTTAGTCAGAATTATACTTTATAGTTTTGTTGTAACACTTGTAAAACTTATAATTAGTAACGTGATGCATTAGAAAGTTTATATTTTATTTATAATATATATATATATATATTAATAATATTATATACTATACTTTCTGCATTTTATTAGAATAAAAATACTGTTGTTGTTTTATTTTGTCATATGTGTAATACTACTACTACTACTACCACCAGTATCGATACGTATTCTTACACTGGCTCAAACAAAACGTGCAAAGCCTCAAATTCTAGTACACAGCGGAATATTTACCAGAATATTCGCAAACGTGTAAAAATGTGTTTTAAAAATAATTTATTAGTTGTTATCATGAAAAGTGGACCATCATCTAAGATGTGCCCTTTATTTCCTGTTCAGAGAACTGGACCGAAAATCCATTCAAATTAAAACTGACACTGTTCTTTGACTGTGTCATTTAAGAGAAATAAGCCCAGATGTCAAAAGAAACATGCTTCTGTTTGACTTATTGCTCACAGAAGGTAGATGAGTTCGAGAGTCAGGGATTCTGAGAGAAACACAGAAAGTGCTGTGAATAAAAGAATAACTTCTAACCTCATTTTTAAGTTTCCAGGCGATGGTTGTCCATCATAAACCGACACAATATCAAAGTCTTCCTCCAGAGCCAGCGTGACGAAGGTCAGCTGGATTCGGTTCCTCTCCCCCGTTATTATCAGCCACGTACAGTTAGCGTAGTTGGGATAGCCGTGGGGGAAACCCGGCGACTCTATGGTGCCATTGAGACCCTGGACTACACCACCGCAGGAATCAGCTGGAAGAGAGAGATGAGATAAAATCAGATTAGAACGTTAAGATCTCCGATTTACACAATTTCATTCAGGATGTCATTTCATACACACTTTTACTACTGTTTGAACAAGAAAAGGGAAAATGTAGATTCACACCACTGTCATGAAAACTATACCGCTCATTATATATTTAAATAAAACCTTCGTCTTCTAAAACCTGGAGAAGTGTACGGTAACGTTGAACTAACACTTGCTCTGCTGGCAGTGTTGCATATGTCATGTGAAAGTTTAATGTAAAGTGCCTGAATATGAGAACATACTGTATATACTTAGATTTCATGTCTTTTTAATTCTGACAATGTTAAAGCTGCAATGTACTGATTTGAGACCAGAAAAAACCTCCCTGGTGCATTTAAGCATGTGCCTAGTGCTGCAGTGCTGTTTTACCAGCGTGGCCCCATGATCCCAGTGTCTCATTAATATCTCATGACCAACACTGAAACATACAGACATGCAACAACGCGAAACCCTTAGCATGCTCTCATCGCCTCCACTCCATAATCACACATAGACTTTAATCCCTACATTACCTTAAACTCACGTAATTGCACAAACGAGAACACCAACACTCCTGCTGAGGCAGCTCGTGTGCATTGGTTTTCTACAAGCTGCAGAGAATTGACGTTTTACACCAACAGCTGTCACAAAGTGCATCTTCAACATTTCTGAAGATGCTGCACATCACTTTGTAAAGATTCAGTTCTACATGCAGAGGGTTGGTCTTAATGATTCCTTCCATGTCTGTGTTAAAGTATGATTATTGTGATGAAATATATTACAACAACTTGTGGGGATATGATGTACAACCGTCTCTGTCGACGACGCACGCGCAGAGGGGTGTGATGCGGTGTAGAAATGAAGTGCTCACATGTGCTCCCGCCACTTTTAATCTGCTCCACTTGCTCACTGCTCCCAGCACTTAGCCTTTCATATACATGTGCTGAAGGATCTGACAGGAGACGAACATACAGGAGAACCAACTCTGTAGAGATTTCCAGGTTCCAGAAGATTTTCGTTAACAGGATGAGTTTGATGATCATATTTAAAAAGGCAGAAGACGTATAAGAAAACAGTAAAAAGTCGAGCTCATTTGTGAGACAGAACAATAAAGTAGACAAAGAGTAAATGAGCTAAAGCAAAACGAAGGTTACTAGAGAAAGCGAATAAGTCCGCTTTAATAGACACCAAAAAGAAGGTTTTAAGTCCACAGTGACGCACTGTGTCTCCTTCTCCTCCTCGTTGCTCATTTACAAGCTCCACCTGCTCTTCTCTCGTGTCTCTACAGTTTACTTTATATAGTGTACGAAGCACGTTGCACACAGCGCGTGTGGCCGACGTGAAAGCCAGCAGTGACGGCGATGGATCACTTACTCTCTCGCACACACATACGCAAACACTGGAGGGAAACATCAGGTCAATCAAGCAAATGCTGACAAAATATGTGTGTGTCTGGTTTTCGAAATGAGGGCAGAACCTGCTCATTGTGGCCAGATGTTCATGTTTGTCTGAAGTAACACAAAACACACACACGCGCACGTATAATACCGATACACGAGCCCAACTGGACAGACTAGCAGCGACAGACAGGCACGCATCTACTTTGCTCACGCACAAACTTCAAACCATCTGGAGTGTCTAGATTAATTTCAGATCGTTCTCCGCTGTCTTTCCAACCCAATTCATCTCTCCCCCTCAGCCGTCTCTGTGTCTGTCTCTCTCCCTGTCTCCAGTTGTCTCTCTATTTCTGTCTGTGGTGTCTTCTGCTGCCAGATCCCCCTCTGTTTGCCTTTGAACAGATGGGATAAGTTGAATTCTGCAGATATTTCCATCACACCGGATGCCATATTGTAGCGCCATACTTGGGGCAGTTCAGTTAAAAGGATTTTACTTTGCTGTTGATGTGGCACCGACTTTATCCCGCTCTGTTTTATACTTAGATTTTGTTAAGTTACTGCAGCTTATCCACTGGAGACACTGTCCATGCGAAGAAATCATGTCTTACTCAGGTTAACAGGGACAACTTCCACCACCTTTGTTTAGCCTGTTAGCGAACTAACAACGATGGAGGCGTGACTGAAGCTGATGTAAACGTCTAAAGTGTGAGACATTAAGTAACTTAGCATGTGAGGATACGACTATCAAATCATTGCAAATTATACCACGAGTAAAGGTAAATATCAATTCATACATTTATTTTCTTTTGCAAATAAATAAAAATGTTGTGTCTGAGCTGAATTAACTTTTTCTCTCCATCATAACAATCACTAAGTCTTTCTGTCTCCTCTGGCACAGAACAGGTACTGTGTATCATTTTAATTAGCAAGCAATTTGATGGGAAAAGGTTAGCCAGACACACTTAAATCTGTTTAATTTTGGTCCGCTGGTCTGTCTAGTTGTCATGGTAACAGTTAAGAAATGACTTAGAAATTCACACATCCATATTTTTATATCTCTGTATCCTTCCTCCTTACTCTGTATACCTTCATAATATCCCACGCCTTCGAAGAGCTAACAAATATATTTAGTTATAAGCCGAGGAATGTGCTGACTGACGCATCCTGCAGATGCATGTAAACGTTATATACTGTAAATGAGTTTCAGTGCATAGAAGCAGCATTTATATCCCACTGGTTTTGAGGTTTTCCGCCCTGCTTTTATGATCACTTTATAAAAACCCTACATGCATGCACTTCATGTTTTCATAGACCATTTAAAAAATATATATTTTAGGTGCTTACGAACAGCAGAGGAGAAGCCAGTAGAACCTGACCACAAGGCTCATAAATCAGAGGCTGGCCTCCTCTTTTCACGGCGTGCTGCCACAAATCAAATGCATCTTTCGAAGTTACGCTGTGTAAAACTATTGACTGCAGAGATTCAATGGAGGCGAGGAGAAGAGAGGAGAGGAGAGGACAGGGGAGGAGAGGACAGAAGAGTAGAGGAGAGGACAGGAGTGGAGAGGACAGGAAGGAAGAGGAGAGGGGAGGAGAGGACAGGAGAGGAGAGGACAGGAGAGGAGAGGAGAGGAGAGGAGAGGAGAGGAGAGGAGAGGACAAAAGAGGAGAGGAGAGGACAAAAGAGGAGAGGAGAGGAGAGAAGAGGACAAAAGAGGAGAGGAGAGGAGAGGACAAAAGAGGAGAGGAGAGGAGAGGAGAGGACAGGGGAGGAGAGGACAGGAGAGGAGAGGAGAGGAGAGGAGAGGACAAAAGAGGAGAGGAGAGGAGAGAAGAGGAGAGGAGAGGAGAAGAGAGGACTCTGCTGTCTGTATTTCTGGTGTCCTTGTTTTCCATTGTTTTCTTCCCTCTATGCTTCTTCCCCACCTCCCTCGTTTTTATTATCTCTCTGTCAGAATCATTGTGTCTCTCTCACGTTATCTTTGTCTCCTTGCAGCCCTCCATCTCCCTCCATCTCCCCTCGCCGGCCGTCTCCAGCCTCCTGTCCGTCTTTGCTGTCTTTTATTACACCGGTATTATCGCCCGGCCTCTTTACCTCTCTCCATACATCTCTTCCTCCCTGTTGCTTCGCTGCTCTCTTTATCTCCCGCTCCAGCTCTCTGCCAGCGGCTCCTTGCTTCCTCCACTCTTTCTACCTCTAACTCGCTCTCTCATCTCTTCACCCCCGACCGCTCTCTCTCTCCATCACCCTTTCACCACAAATATCTCTTTATTAGTATCGTGGCATCTCTCCCCATGTGTCATTACGTCTCTTCCCTGCTTCCTCGCTATTATTATCGCTTTGTCATATTGTCTCTCTCCCGGTGTCATTATATCTATCTTTCTGTGTTTCCTCTCTTATCCTGCTGGAGTGTTAGGTTGTTTTTATTCCACCCACTCACCTCCTATATTTATCTCACAAAGAACACATACCACAACCTCTCTCTGTCTGTCTTTCTCTCCGTCGCCGCTTCTCCCGCTCTCTGTCAGCCCACTGTCAAACAGTTTAAGTAAATGGGACTGCAGTTAGATTCAAACATTCAGGCCATTTAGCTGGTGCTCAGTGGGCACAAAAGCAGGTCTCAGGAAAACGATATGAAACTCTGTCTGTGCAGTTAACTACACTGAAAACGTTCAAATAGACTTTGTGTTCTTCTGTGAAAGCAATTATTCACATGTTTGAACTTTTTACATCCATTGTCACTCTTTAATAGTTCCTCAAACAGTTTAAGCAACGATTTTGCTGAAGCGCTCTTTGTCAGTGAGTGTGTTGAGACAAAAAAAGCTTCGTCTCCCTAAATAAGAAATTGTCCAGCAACTTCACCTCCACGTGTCGACTTTTTGGGCTGAGATTAGACTTTGAAAAGTTTGCTTCTGCTGGGCAGTAAACAGTGTGAAAATCATTCGAGTGCAGCGTTGCACACTAACAAACAGTGTTGGAAATGCCATCACGTCTCTTGTTACACTTCAATAACTTGATCAAAGAGCCTATTTGTCGAATACAAGATTAATAAACCTGTCAGATGTAAATTAGTTGCACATTAAAATCAGTCAAAACTGTGAATTTAATGAAGAGCTTTGGTGGTGAGCTGAAGGGAGCGGACTTACACAATCACCATGACAACCACAAGTAGGGAGCAGGGCCATGCATCAAGCCACACATGACATGCAAATGGAAAAATGGACAAACAGACAGGAGCAATCAAGGTTATGTCCGGATTAAATCCCAAACACTGTGAGCAAGGAAGTAGGGGTAGCTCTTGGAAGGCATCCGGCATAGGTGTGTGTGTGCGTGCGTGTGTGTGTGTGTGTGTGTGTGAGCTGTGAGGCATAATGAGATAAAAACTGGAGAGAATTGCACATGATTGCAAGTGAACTCGTGTTTGAATGTGTCAATGCGCTTAAAAAAAAACCCATTATCTTAATTTTTCATCATTGTTTCTTTGAAAAACGCATTGACTTTCTGAGGGGCGCCAGCATTGGGCCTCTTTGATGCACTGACCAGAGTAAATGACGGCAATTCAAGGGATTGTGCAAGTGCTGAAACAAAACAAGCAAAACTACAATTAAACTATGTCTATGTGATGGATGTTTCAAAATGCTTAACAAATCAGGAGTCAGTGCAGAAATGGTTGTTCATATTGTCATAGTGTCATGGTGTGTGATTGTTCATAGTGTCATAGTGTTATGGTGTGTGATTGTTCATAGTGTCATGGTGTGTGATTGTTCATAGTGTCATGGTGTGTGATTGTTCATAGTGTCATAGTGTCATGGTGTGTGATTGTTCATAGTGTCATAGTGTCATGGTGTGTGATTGTTCATAGTGTCATAGTGTTATGGTGTGTGATTGTTCATAGTGTCATAGTGTTATGGTGTGTGATTGTTCATAGTGTCATGGTGTGTGATTGTTCAT
>JAUMHF010000017.1:3505761-3558300 GCA_032359275.1 Microctenopoma steveboyesi | reverse complement strand
GTTCATAGTGTCATGGTGTCATGGTGTGTGATTGTTCATAGTGTCATGGTGTGTGATTGTTCATAGTGTCATGGTGTCATGGTGTGTGATTGTTCATAGTGTCATGGTGTGTGATTGTTCATAGTGTCATGGTGTCATGGTGTGTGATTGTTCATAGTGTCATGGTGTGTGATTGTTCATAGTGTCATGGTGTCATGGTGTGTGATTGTTCATAGTGTCATGGTGTGTGATTGTTCATAGTGTCATGGTGTATGGTTGTTCACTGGCACCAGTCACCCGATTATTTGTTTTGAATTCAGCAGTTTCAGGAGAGCAGCCCATGCTTGTTTGTCCGGGGATTTGGGAGCTGCTGTCAGTTTGGTGATGCCAAACCACTGGGGGCACTTTTATGAAGCGATGGCAAATGCAGTGCGCCACACTTCCACCACAACAGCTCATTACCAAACATGTCTTCAGTGACGAATTACGGCAGTGTTGCACGTTGGCCATGCTGGGGTCAAACGTATAAAATGCTACGACTTACTGCCACACGCTAACTAAGACAGGATCGGGAAGCACATGCTGCTGGTTTTTCTCTAATGACGATGAGCACTCAACAAGGACTTTGAGCTCCCAGATAAAGCCAGTAAGTCCGTGTATTTTTGGAATACAGCCTCCCATAGTTGGAATTAGTTAGTTAATAGACAAATGTGGGAGTAACATATTTTTATGAATTTTTTCAGTACATGTAAATTAGAGTTCTGTCTTCTTAGTGTGTACTGAGAGCGAGACTGCTGAGTGAGCAGAGTTAGGTAGCGACAGTAGACTCCACCACCGCCATAATAATGGGTGGGTGGACAGAAAAGCTGGCTGAGCACAGTGGGTAAGAGGGACTGTCGAACAGGGATTAGGATGCTCAGGTAGGAAGGTGCTGTGGGTGAGTGTCAGAGCTTTGAACCTTATGTGGCTCAGCCACTGGAAGCCAATGCAGATGTATGAACAGTAGTGTGACATGTTCCCTTCAGATGAGACGTGCTGCTGCATTTTGGATCACGGAGAGGTTTAATTATGCATCACGGCGGCCAGCAGTCAGCAGCATAGCAACAGTCAAAATGAGAGGTGACAAGTGCCCCTACAAAGGACTGGGCAGCTTATTCGGGGAGGGGGGTCTGATTTTTGTGATGTTGTTAAGAACAAACCTGCACGCTCAGGGGAATTACTCGAGACCTCCTTTCTCTTAGTGTTGTCACAATCATTATTTGTTGATGTCAATTTGGAAGTTCTGAAGAGAGACGGACTGTGATGGTAAACTGTGCCAAATAACTTGGCACAGGCTCCCAAGAATTAAATTGTCCTATCATTGTATAATATTACAGATCAGTCCTCATCATATAATAGCCCTATCATATGCATACACTGATATCTATGTTCATATCCATCTACCGTGCATACATATGAATACATTCATAGAGCATAAAGTGAAGGGTATTACTCCTTATTTCTCACCTACTCTTCTTATTTTCGATTCAGCCTCTTATTTGTGATTTAGTCTTCTATGTTTTATAACTATGGTATGACTCTAAGTCGGTGCTCTGCTGCTTAGAGCTGGACTTCCCGGAGGAACCTTCCCGAGGGATCAATAAAGTTCTATCTGATCTGATCATCTACTATTTCATGACGGTCTTTTACCTGTTTGTCATTGTCAGTTTAAGGGGTCCATGAAAAGTTAAGATAACTAACAAAACCATTAATGAGGCTTTTGAAGACCTGCAGCCTCATTTTCTAAACTTTTCACGTGGTGAACCTAAATTAGAAAACTGCTTACCCACAAAGCAAAGTAACGCTGTTGCTTAGATGGATTTAGATTTCTGTTTACAGGTGAGCAGGGGGTGTGTGGTGTATTGTCCAGCTAACTGCCACAGCCAGAAGTTTCACTTGGAGGGATGGGAACGCTGACAAAATCACGAAGATACGAAGCCTGGTGAGTGATCCCTTTAACTGCGTAGTCCTTTGCTCATTTTAAGAAATACGAACCTTAAAGGTCACTTATTCCACATCCACATGGCTACGACTCTTCAACATATAAAGTTCGGTGTATTTATTTGGTCCCCTACAGGTTAAACTGTCAAAATCTCCAGGTCTGAGTTTTCATAGCTGTGCTTCTGAATCAACGAAGGGGAACACAGATATACACAGAGCCATCTAACTAGAAAAGATGCGACAATGAAATCACTGATGCCCCACTAGCTCGCAGTGTTATCACCGAAAAGAGAGGCAGAGTGCTCAATATTTAACTTGCCCTCGGGGATAAGCTGTAAAGAAAGAAAGAAAGAAAAAAAAAGCCTATGAAATTGTTTTGCATTTTTGAGAAGCCGACCTGTAAATGTGACACAGTGAGCACAGAGTCGGCATGCGCGCGCACACACACACACACACACACGTGCACACACACACACACACTCGCTCCAGCAGAAACACATCTTTTGTGGTCAAGGCTGTTTGGGAAAATAAAAACCACAAACTCAGCAGGCTGCTGAAACAAAGTGGGTGCTGAGAGCAGGAAACAATACGCAGTCGTCTGCATATATGTTTGTGCGTGTGCGTGTCCTGGGTTGTGTCTGGTGTGTATCTGTATGTGGTGATCTGTACCATTGTGCTGAGATATAGAAACTGTAGCTAGCAGTCAGGACTAGGTCACTCTGTCATTGCTGGCAAAACAAACAGCACCTGAAAGCCCCACATTTTTCATCCTCTGTTCTATCGTTCCCTTCTTTTTTCTTTTCGCTCATTTCGCCTTCTCAATAAAGATATTTCTCCCTGACAGTGGACTAATCACTTTCTTGTTTCATCTCAGAACAAAGTTGTTTTTTTTTTTGTTTTTTTTAAACGTCAAACTAAAAACAAATCTAAGCGATGGCGTAGCCCTGTGACAGTGAGAAGCCGTTTATTTGGCTCTCTTCTGAATAATAATAAAAACTAAAACAACTTGCTGTTCTTTTATCTTTAATCCATCACAGCATTATTTCTTAAAGACTCCATAATTGGTATTGTTTTTGTTTGTGCAAACCTTATTTTATGTTCGGCTCTGCTGTAATAATCCAGCGCCGGCAGGGAGAAACCTAAGACTACAGAGCACGTCATGCTACAACCTTCAGTGTCACATCCACTTTTTTCTGATTTGAATCATCTGAGAAGTTGGCGGAAAGCGCTGAGATAGGGAACCACGGGGGACACATATTTTAAATAACCTGCAACATGAGAACTGCATTTAGTTAAAGTGAATGAATAAATGATTCTTTTTAAATGACGCAGGTGTTTTCTTTAAACATGTTCACCTGTGTAATGGTTTGGTTTATGCCAGCGCGTGCTCCTGGATCTACTGTATGTGCAGGTGTCTGGGTTGTTAAAATGCACACGAGACACGAAGAAATGGAAAACAAATGACTCACTAGTCCAGGAATGCGTCTTCAAATGTATGATCATTCTATTCTATCAGAATCACTCCCTGCTGTGAAAATGATCTATTTCTCTTCCCTCTTGTCTCTTAGCCCTGGCGTCTTTATCCTAACAACCATGAGACAACCATGATATCACTATGCGTTTTACACTTTGCTTGATTTATTTATGTGTTTAACATTATTACTGCTTCATCAATATGTTTAGTACATCACGGCAGGACTTATTTGACCATGAGGTCTGTCTGCAGGTTACTCCTGAAAGGGACTGTAAACCTAATTCAAACCATAAAATGAATAAATGAATGTGTTCACAGCTAATTAGGAGTCATGTATTTATGCGTCATTTTACCGCTTCTTTCTTTTGCTCGGTTGTTAACTTGGGATTTTAAATTAGCTTTAATTTGGGTGTTTGTGCTTATTATTCAAAAAGTTAATTTAATTAGAATTTTAGTTCATTTTCCTAAAAATGTCTCTCACTCATTCAAACACACTCACACACAAAAGAAAAAAGAAAATCTGCGTAGTTAGTCATCAGTCACAGATTCTCAGATGTTTTTTCAGAGTCAGAGTTAAATGATCACCACCGACCTAATGCAATGCAGTAGAGCAGCTCTGCTACGCATTGTGCCTTTACGAAGTTATAACGTCTTAGCTGTTGTTAAAAAGTGTCGGGTGAGGATTACTCTGTTTATTATTGAGGTTGTAGTGAGTGGTGGAGTTGTGCATTTATTAGGTGGTGTTTCTTATATTTGGTTCCGCACCAATCTATACTTTGGCTTCATTTTTGCCCATTATGTTTATGCTTTAATACTGTAATTACGGTGAAACTATCAGGTTCACCATGCCAGGCATTTGCAGGTTTAATGAGAACCTTTACTTATCTTTGTCTCTAGCACGTCATCAAGCTGTAGGATTCACAGAAAATTGGGCCGCTCCCTCGTCACGCACTATTTAATTAGGGCCATTGCTGATACGTATGAGCCTTCAGGACCAGGACATTTTTCTTTAAATCGCTGAGTTATACACTGAATGTTTTATGAAAAAAATAATTTGGTAGAAATTATGCCTTTAAGCCTGGGCCGTTACCGTCCTAAACCACAGCATATCATTTTTTAACTGATGGCCATAGACGGTTGAAGTAATTCAGTCGTAAATATTTCAGTCTTTTCTCCAGTGAAATTAATGGGGTTCTGTCAATTATAGTATTTACCTACTTAGTAACACCTGCAATGGCTCGTTATTTTACAGCTCTTAACAGGCTTTTACTGCAGGTAAGCAGGACCTGGGTCTTACTTCCCGTCTTTTCTTCGTGTCTGTCTCTTGACTTTATTGGTCCCTGTGGATTTCTTGTGTCTCCTGTGTGTATGAAAGAGGCAGAGACAAAAGGTGAGGGAGATTGGGAGAGACAGATAGAGATGCTCTGCTGGGCATTTTGCGCAATTATTGTGCATGTGCAGTGCCCAGTTACAATGCAAAAAAAGCATCTCATGCACATGTACACACAGCGTGGCAGTGCAACAGAGCTGCTGTGCAATGGCTGTGATTCCAACAGTGAGCGTTAGCTGGCCAGCTGGCCACTGGGTCTCTGGAGAAACACTGGTAAACATGCATGAGTGTGTGAGTGTGTATTGCCTTCACATAAAGTGTTGTTACACGCACAGCTCATTGAAACAATGCCCCATTCTTCTGGAAAAGTGTTGAGATCTGTCATGCTTATACCTACATGCCGTTTTTTTTATGCCCAGACTAAAAAAAGAAGCCACAATAAAATGTTACAAGGAACTTAATATGGCCTGAACAATTCTCACAATCAGCCATTCATCGTATTTAAACAGAAAAAGTAATCATTAAGCTGTTTGCCATCATTGTTTGCACCACACTAAAATGAATAAAGAGTTGTCTAAGTAGATAAGGAGGAAAATAACTAAAGGCACAGTCGATGTATAGGCTAAAAGACCATCACCAAGCGCGCTGGTGTTCCTGTGACCACAGGTGCCAATATTATTGGGCTATGGCTATTGGACCGTAGCAAACTGACTTAATTCTTGTCTTGAAAATATTGAGCCCAAATTGAGCGAACAGAGAGTTCAAATTGTAGAAAAGGAACAAAGGAAAGTGAAAAAATCTGACCTTAAAAATAAAGATGTATACAGTAAATAGTATATTTGTAGCATACATTGCCTTGAAAATAAAAGAGGGCTCCGTGGAAAGAGATCAAGCCTTTTAAAGAAACATAAAAACCTGACTGGAAATAAGAAACAAGCCATAATGATTATGGGGGGATGTCCATATGACAGTTTAAACGAAGGAGAGCCTCGGTGAGGAACAATGGCTTATGGTTCACAAAGAACAACTGAAGCTTCCAAAGAAGTAATTTCCCCACGAAGGGGGTTCAGTTATGTCAGGGGGCTGCTTTGCCTGAATGTGTGCAGCAGCAGAGCATGATAACATCAGAAGATTAGCGAGGAGAGAAAAACACTGCCATGTGTCAAAGAGCTCAATCTCAGGTCATGGCTCTAACAGGATCATAACCAGAAACGCACACATAAGGAAAGGATGAGAACAAGACAGTTGAGTGTTCAGAAGTGGCTGCAGTAAGAGCTGATCTTAATCCAATTGAACATTCGTAGAGAGCTGAAACACGCAGTGACAAGACGCCATCAAACCTGAGAGAACTGGAGCAGTTTGCTTAAGAAGAGTGGGGAAAACACACACACACACACACGCACACACACACACGCTTAGGAGCTACAAGAAGTGCTTGATTGCAGTGATTGCTTCCAAAAGTTGTGATGCAAAAAATGTTAAGGGGCTCAGTACTTCTGTTCATTTTCAGTTGATTAAGTTAAAATACAACACATTTATAATACTTTATGCTGAAAATCAGATGCCTTAAATACAAATAGAAAAATCACTTGTGTCAGTTGGAAATTATTTCAGGGAAAACTGTGTTTACTTGGTCTCTTTTCCTCCAAACACTACATATGTATATGTATAGGGAAGAGGCAAAGAGGCACAAACATTAAATATGAAACATGTATTCCCAGAAACAACCTGGAACTTTTAATTCACAGTAGCACACAGAGGTAGAGATGAATGCACTTAATGAACAGGAAGAGAGTGTGCAAAAGACAACGCGAGAGAGAGAGAGAGAGAGAGAGATGCAGCTCTTTGCATCGATACATTTGCCCTTGGGGACCTAATCCTCTGTGTGCTGCAGTATTCTTTGTTATTCATCTGTTGTGACATTGATGTTTCACACAAACTAGAAGCTCGTGTGTGTGTGTGTGTGTGTGTGTGTGTGTGTAAGACACACATGCAGGGGCAGAGAGAAATAATAAAATGAAGCATATACAGTATGAGTAAAAATGGAAAAGACATCTGCAAGTGGAAAAACAGTCATGGAGAAACGAGCATCGCGTCATTGTAATACACAAGAGAGAGACAGGCAGAGATGAGGAGGGGGTTCAGGAGGTTAGAAAGAGGCACGGGAACAGTCACGATTGGCAAAATACTATAGAAATAGCAGCAGAGACAGACAAAATGAAAGATGAGATAAAAAAGGCACGAGCTGAGGCAGCCTAGAAAGGCTGACGTACGGAATAAGAAAGGACGGACTGGAGTTCCTCCAGCAGAGTAAACCTTTTCTGACCTAACATCGTGTTCCTCGGTAAGAGCAACAGGACGGTGAAAAGAAGTTTTTTGCTAATGCGAATACATTTTCAAAGTGACTGCTTTGAGCAAAACAACTAAAAACTAGATGTTAGATCCCACTCTTCATTTTTAGCTCAGTGGTTACAGCAGTCATCTTCAAACCCGAGGGAGAGCGGTTCAATTCCCAGTCCCGGCAGGATACGTGTCAAGGACAAAACACCTCACAGCGGCAGCCCGTCAACAGGGGGATCAATGAAGTATCAATTATCATTCATAAATACAAACCAACGGTAAAACTTTGTGTCATAGTCCTCACTGAAAATGTAATATCAGAAAAAGAAGCTACGTTTGCCGCGCTTGCTCGCAGTTAGGAACACACGCTGCTTTAAATTCTGGAAACTGTGGAGAATTCCTTATCACAGCTAGAGCATATTGCTGGAATGTGTAATGTGCAACATATAAGATGTTTGCAAACTTAATGCCACACCGAAGCACATTACTCACCAATCTCGCACTGTCGCGGTGGCACATTAGCTCGCTGCACGTGGATAATTTCATGTCGGCATGAGCTCGAAAATGTTGTTGCTTGCAATGACATTACTAAACCAACATGAGGAAAAGGGCACACCAGAGGAGCGTGTCAACGAAAATAAGGCGGGTCAGCGTTGTGCCGCTGCTTCTTCAAACCACATCTCATTTCAGAAAATGTGTTGTTTTCTATGATTTTGAGTTTGCTGTTAACCAAATTTCACATCCAGACCTCAGAAAATACACAACTACAATCACAACCAACATGTGATTACTGCAGCAGTTCACGAAGGAGGATGATTTTTTTTATTACAAGGATTTCTCATCTACAACTGTTTGTATTATGTATGAGAGGATCCAATTCTGAGGGATGCAACTGAAGAATGCATATTTTCAAAGCGGCTCACACGCCTCATCCCTGAATAAATCTTTCTGAACTAGCACCAAACCACATTCACACTTGTTGCGTTTTTGGCACGGTGCGTGTTTGTACGTTGAGACTGCAACTGTGCTCAATGACTCTCCGTTACAGAATGTGGGTGTGGGGTGGAAGCACATGGCCGTTAATTGGCATGAGAGGAGTTGATCTGATTGTTCATGATTGATACAGCTGATTTATTCCTCCTAATCCCGCTTCCTTTGCATTATTGCTGCAGGTGCACTGCTCGAGCGCTACAGCCTCTGGTCATGAAATTACTAAAAACCTGTCAGTCACAGCCAAGTGCACTAATGCAATGAATTTCTCTCCCAGAAATTGGCTTCTCTGAGGAAGTAGAAGAGGAGGTTTGAAAGGATGAGGAGAGGCGGCGAGAAATGAAATGAAAGTGGAACATGTAGAGTGAAGAGGCAGAAACTGTTGTGCCGTTTCAAAGGGAGAAGGGGAAAAGAGAGAAAGAGGGGGAACACAAAGAGTAAAACCCCTTTTCCTATCTCAAAGGAAGAAATAAAAACTTGTGTCGTTACCAGGGAGGGTGCTTTTATTCTGGTGTTTCTATAGCAACAGTTTTTATGTGCCCATTTTACCGACCTGCAGAGTTATTATTATGCAACGTGTGAAAAAAACAAAACAAAAACAAATGCCAGAAACTATTCGATTAATAGTAATCATGCAGAGACAGAGGCCAATGTTTAACTCCCCATGCCACATGCAGCACTAGCTGATATATACTGTCCTAGAGAAACAAGTGCATGGGACAAGTTTAATATGACATGACATGTTCCCTCCATGGACCTCCTCAGAAAATAGGAAGGTGAAAAAGGATTTAACAGGCAGCCCAATATGAAATGAAATATTCAGAAAAATAGACTTGAATTGTTATTGTGCTGTGTGTGCAACTCACTGTTCATCTCTCTTTCTCCACCGCTGTTACTCTGTCCTCCTGTGTATGCATCCTAATGTGTGTCCCAGCCTCAATGACCGCGCGTGAGCTGCACAGTATATCCTGTGTGATCCTGACATGTTGTCATTTTCAGGAAGACATATCGAGACTGACACAGAGAACCTGAGACATCCATCTTTTTCTGCGTGTGTGTGTGTGTAAAAGCTCCTTAACAAACTACATCATATTCATGCACGATTTAGCAAAGGCATTTTAACACACACACACACACACACACATGTAGAGGATCATTAAAATCAGCGGATGCTGACTTTTGCCTTCAGCACTTCCCATGACAGCAGAATCCCATCAACACTCTCACCTAACCTTTTGTTGCTGCAGTAATCAGCGATTAACAATTTGTTAGATAGACAAGAAAAAGGTGAGCAGGGAGACGGAGAGAGTGATGGGGTGATGCAGGGAGGAGAGGAGAATAAATAAGCAACGAAATAAATGATATGGGATTAGGGCAGAGGGAGGAGCCCCACACTTACTCACAGGTCAAATATTCCTACTCAGCATAAATCACTCTACATGACAGGCTATTGTAATTAGCCCATTATGATGACAGTAATCATATTACCACGAATGGGTTCCTGCTGAGATTAAATAGAATATATTTTAGAGCTACAAGGTTCGATGGACTGAGGCGCACACAATAAAGCTTTCCCGTCACATTTGACTCTCTAAACTATGGCGTTATATTTGAGTCACTATTCGTACGAACAAAACGCGATAGTGTCTACGTGTCTGCTATCATACCTAAAAACACACATTTTATAAACTTGTCCTCTCGCAAATTTGTTTTCTTCGCGCTCAACGATCCCGGAGCTCTCGCTCTCTCTCTCTCTCTCGCTGTCTCACCTCTGTGTTCGTTCAACTGGACCTGTGCGCGGGCTCAACTCCTGTCACAGCAACCAACCAATCACAGACCAGAAGAGGGCCAGCCAATCACAACACACCAAGATTGTCAGTCTCACTCAAGCTAGTACTCTCTACCGCTGCTACATGATATGGAGTCAAATACGTGATATGAAAATTAGCGTGGCGCCGCAGCGTCAGGTGAGTTATACATTTTTGTTTTCATCGCTTGTATTCCTGCTTATTTTTATTGTTACTGCTGCATTTACCCAGCGTTTCAGATAACAGTACGTTTCATAGCATGAAACATGACTAGCCCAGATAGCAACTTTGATGTGGCCCGGATACGGCCCAGATTCACCTCCGTCATTGCTCGCATGGTTTTGAATGCTGGCCCTTAACTAGCTACCATTATAGGTAGAGGTCGTTGGGCCAATATCCGCTGAGCTCAGGTCGACATGGGTCTCCCTTAGATGGAATCCCTGGACCTGCTCCACACCTCCAGAGGTGGTAACCAGTTGAGTCGCTGACCTTCCTCAGACTCCACCCACTCTGGGGACGAACTGTGTGGTGTAGGACCCAGCGGAACCCAATTCCATCTTCGTAACTACAACCGTTGTTAAGAACAATGACTCCACGGACAGTCATGGTGTTATTTTTTAACCTTTAAACTGAGCAAAGCACACAAATAAGGCATTAATTCAAAGCACTGCCATCACTAAGAGTCACTAAGAGTCCTAATACACTGGAAAATACAGAATAAAGATGAGCTCCACCCTGAACTCAGCCAAAGTTGGCCCACATTACACACACCACTTGTCAGCCTGAATGAGCTTCCACAAAAGGGCCGGATACGGCCCACAATATTTTGCCGAATTTAGCAGTCAGCCAGATGTGCCACATCTCAACTGGATTCGGGCCACATGTCGATGCTATCTGGGAGCTAACATACACTACTGATGACAGTTGATAATTTCACTGTATAACATTAAAGAAACAGATTTTTCTAGATGATAAATGCATTATGTTGCCGATTACATGTTTAGTGTCAGTTGTTCAATTAGAAAAACAAAAGATGAATCTGAGCGGATTTTACAATGGGGCCATGGTGCACTTGAGTCAGGAACCTGGTGTCATAATTCATAATACATTTATCATCTAGACAAAGATGTTGTAATGTTACATTATAATGTCTTTAGTGTTATACTGTGCCATTATCACCCTTCCATTCCAGAGGGCTTTCTCAAGTCTGAGAAGGGTGAAACGTCGTCAAGACACCTAACAAAGCCAGTTGCTTTGGATAAAACCTTTTTGAGTTAGTATATACTGTAGTATAGTATAGTATAGTAAAAAGAGGCAGGAATACAAGCGATAAAAACAAAAACGTACAACTCACCTGACGCTATGTGCCACATTATTGTTTTCATATGGCATTATATTTGTTATACTTGTGGTAATTAAACACAATACATGTGTTAATTTCTCCTATTTTGTAAAGACGCTTCCTTTTGTCAATTTATTTTGAGATGATATGGGATCTCGCTTCCTTTTCCGGTGTTGCAAAGCGCCAACTGCTAAAAATGCTTTTCTTCCATGCATCAGTTAATAAAAAAAAGTAAGCAGCAAATTAAGAGTGAAGTATTGAACGAACACCTAACCTAAACTGATATAGTCCAGGCTGAATGACTGAAGGGGTGAATGAATTTAAACACCACCTGTATCTTCTGCTGTTGGGCGTCAGTGGACAAATGCGCAAAACACACACTGAGGGGAGACGTTAGCTTTTAATAAGCACACAACTCTCATTCCACACCTGCATTACAGGTGTCGAGAAACAGTCACCTGGCACGTTGCTATGGTCACACAGCAGTTAGTCACCAAACCAAACATGATGTTTGAGTTCCATTTGTGAATCTTACCTGGATTCTAATGAGATTTAGTTTCTACTGCACAGATAAGGGTAAAGATTATTTCAGTCTAGCTAAGCCCAAAGACTATTAGCAGCTGTAAACTACAAGCACTGCTCCATCAGCTCCATCATGTTTATTCATCAATAAAAAGGTTGACCTTCAGCAATCGGCCTGTTAGCTAAGGAACAGTCTAACGTGTAGGGCTTTGGATTTCCTGAGGGGCTCCAGTATTTTTCCTATGTTGCCAATACATTCAGTCACACAGAGCACTTCACACATAACGTCCCCATAAAACTTTAAAGAAAACCACTTGGGACTCTGGAGACAATCCAGGGTTTCTGATATACCGGTCCTGCATATTGCATGACCTCCTTCCACCCCGAATGCCTCCTGGCGACTTACTTCTGACTTTACTTATCCAAAAGACACATTGCATCGCAGACACATCAACACCATTATTCTGCGTTTGCTATAAAAGCATCATCACATTTTTGGTCTAGTTACGTAGAAACGTGACAGGTTTGGCTAAGCTAAACATCATCGACCAAGCTGCACCTCTGTGATAAAACTGATATTGATTTTCTCATTTGGTGCTAAATGTGACCAGAAAGAAGCGTCTGCCTAAGTGCTCTTGAGTGGTCCCTGGTAAGGACGTAGCTCGGGGGACATCACAAGCTTTGCCAACCTTACTGTAAGTCGGGTGTTTGGATGCGAGTGCGACGACCAACGTGGCCTCAACGCACACGATCTGCTGTATTTAGGTGTCTAAGGTGAGCACGCGCAGTGATGTACTACACAGACACACGTACAGGAAGTTAGTGCAAGGTTGACAATTAATGCACCGTAGGTATGTGTTAGGGTAAATACAGAGAAGCATAGTGACGACACACATCCTTATTTAAGACTATAGTTATAGAAATGTAAACCTATTGTGTTTTTGACATTTGTTCATGCTGAGATGAGGCACGTGCAAAAGGTAATGGGAGAGAGGCAGAGTGGGTCCAGTGGAAAAAGAAAAAAAAAGATTGGTACTTAGAGAAATGAAAAACTGATTTTGTAGATGAGTAATGAACTGATTGAATTCTCATTAATGAGTGAAAGGATGAAGAGGGATGAATGCTAAGAGCGAGTGAATAGAGCGCTCTGAAAGAGGCACTTCATCGAAATTATTCCCATGATGTTAGTATAGAAAAGAACTGCTAAAACAGCATTTAAAGCCTATGAAGTGAGATGTGAAATGAAAAACTGAAGAGAAAGAAATATGTTTTCAATTGTTGTTTTATTTTGTAGGACATTAGTTATGTGGTTATTTAAGAGAGTCTCTGAAATAAAAGCCAATCATCCATAAAATATCACAGGAGAGCGAGAGAAGTTGAAAAGCGGGTCAAATTGTTGCACTAAGTCGTACCTTAATGGTTCAGGCTAAACGCTTAAAACATCTCAGAAGTTATTTCATGGCACAACATTTCATCTGGCTTAATGAAAGAATCCTACATCTTGACATTTAAATTCTTCCTGCACTCCCGCCTCCATGAAAATGAAAAGAAATGGTCTTTTTAAAGTTTCAGAAGCTGTGAATTTTATCTGGTAATTGATTCGGTGGATTTAACTTCTATGTTCGTATAATTAATTCCAATGTTTAATTTTCCAGTAAAATGAATTCATAATTTTCCCGTGGTCAAATAAAAGAAAAGGATAACGCATTCAATCAGACTGCAATAGAGTAATAATCGTAACAGTGTTGTACTGTGGTCCATGTGTTATAATGATGATCCTGTTGGAACTGTATCGTTTCTGACTCTGAAATAACACTAAGAGAAGAGAGTATTACCAGTAGGTCATTTGTTTGCAACAACTATTATTTGATTTCTATTTATTGTCAAAAATCTGTTTTACACAACGTGAAAAGAATAATATTTACACAATGTTTTACACGTATTCAGCTCAGTGCACCTGAACATTTCTTTGGATTTGGTGAAGAGAATGTGAAAAGTTGCTTCAAGCTGTGTAATGTTTTTTTTTGCTGAGGCTTTAGTTCCGTCTGTAACTGCTTTACGAGCTCAATTGATTTATGGTTGTTGTTGTGGATGCTGTCTGAAAGACCAAAGAGAACCACAGACCCCCAGAAGTAAAGGCCACATAGAGAAGTCTTTAAGTTGGTGAAAAGCACTGTTGTACCGTTTACTGACTACAGCTTCTGCTCCTTAATTGCTACCCAAACCGTTAATAATTCATCAACGTGTAAGTTTTCACCATATGTCTAGCTAACATATAAAAATAGTACTATTTAGCCAAAAAAAAGCTGCAGCAGTTTAATAAATAAAAACTGTGCTCCCATGCTAAAATGGTTACACCATCCATTAGTTATCCACATCTAGAGGGTCGTGGGGAGGCTGGAGCCGGTCCCAGCTGACATTTGGCTGAAAGCAGGGTGACCCATCTTCTGATGTCTTTTGCTTCTATTAATTCTTCTATTTTTTGGAGGAAATGTGTTAATCCAGTTGGATGCCAGATTATTTTGGTGCCAAACCAAACTTCTTAATCCACTGCACTGCAGGACACAAAACAGTGCAGCCAAATCTCAACATATTTGTCATAGCAAATTAGAATCAAAGGAAACGTACCCTCCTGAAAACGAGCCAAATGACCGCTTCAGCTCATGGAAGCTCACAGTGCTGCAGCCCAACTTTAACAACCCTTTAAAAACCGTTTCTGCCTGTATTGACAGCCTCGCCCGAGCTTGCTGCCGTTTCTGCTCTACTGACTTTGACTTGTATTATGCTCAGATACTCAGTCAGTCAGTCATCCAATCCTCTGTTTCATCAACCAGCTGGCCAGCCAGTCAACCATTGCTAAGTCTGTCAGCCAGTTATCTGGCCAGTTAGTCAACAGACGTAGGAGCCAATCAATCACTGAACCAGTCAGTCAGTGTGACATGACGGCAACCAATTAGCCAAGCCTCCAACAGATCACAGGGTCGGGAGGATGGGGAGTACGCTAAAACCTGACCTTACTGATTGATATCTGAGAGAATCAATTCATGCTAATAAATACAATAACTCATTAGACTCCACTGCTTGTTTGACTAATTTCCAGCATCAATCCTAGCTACTCTGTTGTCACTGCAGCGGGGAAACATAAAGGGATTTAACATGCAAGTCATACTCAAGATCTACATACGTGTGTTTTTAAGAACAGACAGCAGCGAAGAACGGGATAAAGGAAAGTGGGAACGGACAGAAAGAAAGGAAGAGTGTCTGTAGCAGTGTTTTATTCAGTTTGGCAGCTTGTTGACAGCTCTTGCTTGTTTTTGATCCTGTCAGCCGATTATTCATTTAGAGCTGAATGCAGTTTGGAACACAAGACATATTAAATTATACACGTTAAACAGAATTGTTTCAGCCCCACGAAGACTGCTGAAGCTGGACGGGTGTGCGAGACAGCGGGCTTGTTTCAGTTTAAGCTCACAGCTATGGGAGCTGTGAGGGTGTGCGCTAGATCTGCCTGCAGTGGGGGGTGCTGAGGACACGTTAAATCATGGATGGCCTCAACTGCTCTCACTGGCCTCGAAGAGCAGATTTACTATGCAGGCTGTCAAAAGTGTGACCCATTAAAATCTTAAATTGACTCCTGGAACTTTTGTTGCTAGTGTGAAGTGACAGAGAGAAAGTGACGGGAGTAAGAGGCTTTTTCTTGCTTTTGTATTGTTTGCAGAGCAGCGAATTAAAAAAATAAAAGTAAAACCCGGAAAGCTCTCGGAGCAACGCATTCACCAGTGGACTTTTTGTTGTTAGTATGAACTGACAAATGGTTTCTGTTGTGGTGAAACTAAAGTAAGTCTTAATGCGAGTGAAGTATGCAGAATGACATGTGGTGATGGCGCCGGAATACACAAAGAAATTTTTCCTGCCAGTGTCATTTATGTCATGTTGACAGAAAGGGTTTCTGTTACACTAGTCACTTAAGCATTCCACCAAAAATTGATGTAGTGTCAAAGACATGAATTATTACGTGAACATCTGCTTAAGCTAAATATTCTATTCACAATAAGACATTTCTTTGTAGCAGTGTTTCTGTAGCAGCTACACAAATCTCTCACGACTGGCGCCTTCGCCGTCACATTTTAACATGCCCATGTTTAGTCTCCTGCTGTAAAGAATTAGGGACTTGGTCTCTCTTTGTCCATTTCTGGCCAAGACCTCTGAACAAGCAGTCTTCAACCAAATCTCAGGACTTTCTTTACTTTCTTCTTTTTATCGGAGGCGCTTGGTGTCTGGCTCAGGGACACACCTGGTAGGAGATGGACTAGGAGTCAGACTGGTCTTAGTCCTACGCAATGTGGCGTCAGCCATTGACACTGTAACTCACCAGATGCTTTTGTCGGCACTCTCTGAATTGGGCCTCCCTGGTACAGCACTTGGGCTGGCTCGCCTATCTGGGCAAATCTTCGAGGTAACTTGGCAGGGGGAAAGTTTCCAGCTCTCGTTGCCTCTTTACGGATATGCTACACTCTGTTGTCATCTGTCTCCTCTACCTAATCTTCAGGTACTATCACCTGCTCACACATCTGTTGGTATGTGTTGATGACGATAACTATGATAACTCTGACTCAGAGCCTGAACTTTATTGAGGAAGTGCATCAGATCTTCAGCGAATGTCCCACAAAACTTCTCTGACCCTATCTCATCCACTGCTCGGGCACACCTGATCAGTCCAACATCAGAGACATCCAACCTTCCCTCATGCTAACCGGCTCCTCATGCGTGCACCAGCCATATCTTGTCTAGACTACTGCCTACACTGGTTTCCAGCGGCTGCACGAGTCGAAGCTCTGACATCCGCCTACAGAGTGGTCAACTCAACAGCACTTTAGTATTTAAAAATGCTCATCCAGGTCTAGGACCCCCACCCCAGAGCCAAGAAATGGTGTTTGACCACGCAACACAAATATCCCAAGCAAAGAAAATATACAAAGCAAACATAAGTTCTAGATGTAGGATAGAATTTTATGTGACGCTGCGTTATGATAAGCTTCACTGAGGGACAACGTTGCTCGTCAGTGTCTAGCCGTTCAGTTTCATCACCGTCGACTTGGCCATGAAATTGATAATGCTCTGGAAAAGGTTAAAACACAAGGACACTGAAAGGAAAGTGTACATAATTCCATCAATATGCTCGTACAGTAAACATTGCAAAGCAAACAAGCAGCGGAATACATCCAGTTCAGTCCAACTTTCTAATCCCCACAGAAGTGACTGATTTTAGGGCAAAACATGCTCAGACAACAAACCTGGCAAGACATATGAGAAGTGGAGAGCGAGGGAATGAGATAGAGAGAGAGCGAGCAGGGCATCAGTCCAAAGGGCAAATCAGTACAGCAGCCTGATACTGTGTTGTCCAGATGGCCTGTCCTTATTATGGGCTGTATATGTTTCTGTAATGAGCATCACGGCCATAAGTCCCGCCTGTGACCCAAAAATACCAACAATCTTTTTGAAGTCTCTGAACCTGATCTTTGAATATTGAATTATTCAAAAATGAAAATAGAAACATATTTACTTGACTACTAACTGCATGCAGTCGGTGTGTCCAACCCATGGTGAACATCTTTTCTGTCTTCAATCAGAATTAGTGCAAATTCGCTAAAAAGAAAACATCAGGCTCCTGTAATACATTACTATAAAATGAAGTAGAAATAACCTCGATCTTGCGTTAAATCTCACTTAACCTTTCCTCAGCCTCTCTGTCTCTTCCTCTCAGTCTGTTTTCTCTCTGTGTCTCTTGCCTTCTAGTCACTGACAGGCTGAGTTCACTTCTACTTCTCTCTTATGTGAGCTGCACATGTAAGCTGCCCTCTGGCAATAATAAGGTCTTTAACCACTTGAGTGAGAAATGTATTTTGAGTAGTGATGGCTGCAGAAATTATAACATTTATTTATAGCTGAACAATAACCACACACTCATGCCTGCTACTCTCCCTGGCCGTTAGTCATTTACAGCAAACCTTGACTATCACTGTGCTACGATGACAAAAGGTGGGCGGGCTGAAGATGCTGCAAAGTGAAATTGTCAAATCAAATACATATGACTTCAGGGATACTTTATCTCAATACGTTTATTGTGCTTCTCTGTACGAAATGAGACTTTTTAAGTTCTGAGATCCATTAAGAGCAGCTAATTTACAGCAGAGGAGCAGTGCACTGTGGGGAGTCTAATCTCCCCCTCACTCTCTCTCTCTCACACACACACACACACACACACACACACACACACTGTATTTTTTACGAACAAGCACCTGAGTAACACACGAAGGACAAACAAAAGCACAGGCGAAGGCTGACGGGAGATGTGGAGGGAAGAAGTGCGTAGGTGGATGAGGGGTGGAGGAGGTTGGGCAATCCAGTGTTATCCACCTAATTCTGTCTCCGGCAACACTACCCACACACTGGATTAGCTAGTGGGCTTTGTCAATACAGTATGGAGAGGCACAGAGCGAGCGAGACTGTACACAGAACTGGAGGTATAAACATGGATTCTGTACCTTACAATGAGAGTCTGAGGTATATACACATTATACGTTAAAAGAAATATACCTGTGAACATAATAATAAGAATGAATACTTTATTTAACCCCTTGGGTGGTTAAAAAAAGCTTTGAGGAGACAGGGAATCAAACTACTGATTCTTAAGTTGGAAGTTGACTGCTCTACCCATTGAGCTATCAAATGTAATATGTAGATGGGTAAACAGTCAGGGCAGTGTACTTTATTCTGGTGTATATGATTGTTAGGAGTGTGACAGTTGTCCTGGGTTCGGAGGAAAGAAGCTGTTCCTGAGCCTGCTGGTCCGAGACCTGAGGCTCCCTGATGGTTGGGGAGTAACCATGTCTGTGTAGATACACTTAGTTTGACCCACACAACTTTGACGGGTTGTTCAGTTCATATGTAAAGTTATGGTTTTAAAGGTAAGAACCAAATTATGCTGTAGATTAGTGTCAGGATGAGTGTCGGGGTTGGACATTTAGACATTTAGACATTTTGATTGCCAAGCATTGGGTCGGAAAGACATGCGTTATGTCAGTGAGCGTCCTTACAAGGACATATAGGTTTGCGCATGTGCATGGGTTTTCCAGTCATTGTTTTCCAGAGCATAGCAAAGTGCCGGGTGTAGAAGGGGTATGAGAGGAATATGTTACATATTAATATCATGCATATGCTTGTAGCCCTCAATAGCCTCACTAAACTAAACTGTGAAAACCAAACACGCTTTCCAAATGACAGGATTGATTGTTGTAGTCTAACTTACAGAAGGAGGAAAAAGAGAGGACGGGAAGCAGAGCAGAATATATACATGAATGGGGGGGGGGGACAAGGAGGATAAGTGAATCCACCTAGTTTCTTGTAGCATCATGTTTACTTCACTTTTTTACAACAATTGTGCTCGTGTTCCTAATCATCTGAAATGCTGGGCAGGTTTTTCTTGAGGTCTGCACAAACATGATTATGGTTGTTTTCATTTAAATCTTTACCTTTTAAAAAATAGAAAACATGTCTTATTTTGATGTGGAATGTTACATAAGCTGCACTTTGCTTTCCAAACATCTTAAAGAATCTTTCCAATTAATCAACACCAACTGAGAGACTGAAAATGAAAAATGGAAGATTTGAAAAGAGCCAAACTAAGAATTAGAGGCAATGGTTTGAATATTCAAAACGGCTTTTTCTCCCAAAAGTTTGCGTGGGCTTTAGGATGGAAAAACAAAGAACTCCATCTTCAGAACTAGGACAAACTCTTACTTAATACATCATACATACTGTCTAAATCCTTTTTAAAACACAAGCAGCACTTGTGATTTTCTTAATTTGCTTACTGGAGACAGCACTGAACGGTGATAAAAGATCAGAGAAGATAAAGTGAAGTGGGATGAACAGGAATTTCAATCATCTTAAGGTTGATGTATGTGCACTAATCTGTTTGATACCAGACAGATAAATTCAAACAATATGGAATATTAAGTGAAGAATCCATAGCTAGCATCAGTTTGTACTTTTACAACATGAACAAATGTTGGATTTCTCAAAGTCAAATATAAAAAACCCCCATTGTGGAACAGTAGGCATCACATCAGCACTAGTGGCAAAGAATTTCAAATGATACCGAGTCCTACAAACTCTGCACAGTCACAGCTGCCTTGATATCATTCGGATAAATTCTGTTTCACCCAGTGCACAACTAAGAATGCATCACTGTCCCCATTTACTCCTTTCAGAAGCCAGGCTCAGTCATTTATTTCATTTATGCTTGTTTTCTTATGTGCAGATGCACTTTCCCTACAACAATATGAAACAGCGTCAGAGTTAGGTGAGCTCAAAGCGACATTCTCTGGATCCAATCATCTCTGCACTGTGTCAGCAGTGTGTGAGGCAGGACAGATGGGAGTGGTTAGCATGCTGTGCAGAAATATTTTCTTTTTGTTGTAAGTAAAGAAAACTAGAGTTGAAAAGTACAGTTGTTTTCTTCTCGCATCGATAAAAGAACGGAAAACTGAAACCGTAAGACAGCCGCCGACCTATGCTGATGTTTATCACAACATAAACGAGGAAGCTGTCCTCTGACACTGCTTGCTCTCCATCATAAAATACATTTCAGCATTCAAGCTGAAAATCTGCACAGGGAGAGTCTGATAACGTTCTATTACTAAAACTAAAGTTTGGGAAATGTCCGCGTGTGTGACAGAGTTGTAGCAGATCACACAGATGTCTGACAGCTAAATGCTGCCGTACACACAGGCGCACCCACTCAGCCAAACATCTGTGCCTGAGTACTGAAGTGGCGAAGGATGCTCGTTGACAAGATGATTGATGCTGCTGTTGTCATCTGCTGACTCTCTCTCTCTCTCTCTCTTTTCCTGTTGCAGCTTCCTAGACAGAACCACCAGCAATAATGAACACTGGTCCAGATGCCCAGTAAATTTCACAGCAGTTGGCCTGTCAATCCACAGCCACCGGCAGACGCGTGAATACGGAAACATGCAGTACACATCAAAGTTTAAATAATGGAAATATCACATGGAAGAAAAAACCTGGCGAGTACGTCATATTCAGCTGTTGGACGACAAAAGTAAATGACTGGAATAGTATTATTTTCATGGCTCGACAAATGTAATGTGGGTCCCTTCAAAATATTCATTTCCTGCCTTGTGTGAGAAGCAAAGTTAAAAGAAATGTACTGTGGCGCTTTAAGGTCAAAAATGATTTTTATTTTTGAATAAATATGACCTAAAGCATTGATCCTGACAGAAGCCCACCAAAAGCAGTGAAAGAAATGTTCTCTAACAAATGATTTTTAATCATCATCCAAGCTTGTGTCTAAACATTCCCACTGCTGTCTTAGCCCGGCGACACATTGGTCCCCACAGAACAGCTCACATACAGTTTGTGTTCTACAGCATTTCTATAAGATAAAGGTCGGGACTTTGATTCATTCTATTTTGGTGTGTACGCGTGTGAGTGTTCGTGACAAACCTTCCAGGAAGAAGGAATTTCTTTCAAGGCTTCCACGCTGCAACTGTGTTGTTCAGTGTTGGACTCATGGACATCGATATCAGTCACTGCATGAGGTACTTTTAGTTTCCCAGACCTCAGGGACACTCCCCTTCAAATGACTTAGTGGTCCTAGAGGTTCACATACTCACAGAACACATGTAAGGGTGTAAATCTGGATTTTTTTTGGGAAAAGGAATAAAGGCATGATCACATGTCTCATTTGTCTGCTTATCTAATTCGTTTAATTGGATTATATTTATCCATTTCTGAAAACTAGCATCAGTTTGATCAAAAAATCTGACTGTTTTAGGTCTCACTGATACAGAAAGGAAAAACATAGTCAGGAATCACCATTTTAAACCCTTCAGTTCACTTAAAATGTAATTTTCATAATCAAAACAAACAACAACTCGCTGAATTCTTCTGAAGAACAAATAACGTACGGCCAAAAGGACTTCAACTGTCAAGTCATAATTACAAAAGGATCTCCACAGACATCTGGCTGTTAATTAGCCGCATTCATCTGCTTCAAGAGGTCTGACTGACGATTATTGTGATTTTCAAAGCAGGTTTGAATGAACACGATGATGAAAATCCAAACAGGATAAACGGTCAGTGCATGAGCAGATGCATAAATCTTAGAGCACTCAGCGGGTGCCAGTTAGTAAATACTAACGCGGAACATAGTCTTAACATTAGGAAGAAAGAAACGAGTGATCTTGCCTCTGCTACGACTTAAAAACTTCTTCTTCTGAGCAAAGTCTGTGGATAATTCTGTCTGGTGATTTGCGCTTTAATCAACATCTAGGTGTTCAAAACCATATAACCATATAACGCGGCTTCATAAAAGACTCTGAGCTACTTGAAATAAGATCCTATGTGTTTTTCTCCCCTCCAGGTGACGGTGTTTGATGTGTTACCGTGGTTACCACAGGGCCTCTGTAAATCATTTTAGCATTTCGAGGAGTGACTGACATTACTAGTGTTACTGACCTGCTCTGGTACCAATACATATACACCGATGGCCTCTGGAAACGGCCTGAAAAAGCCTGGAAAATGATTTAATGAAGTAAAGAGAACAGCCTGAAAAATCGCTGCAACTACTACAGCAGGAAAATGTCAGGAACGCACAGAAGTAGTGAGAGACGAGTACGGAGAGGACATGTGGGGAAAAGCGTTGATTATAATTGTAATGATAATTAGAGAATAATGAAAATGATAGCAATAATGCTGATACCATTTTGTTTGAGGCCAAAGCAATCAGCAACCGGGTGCTTTAACACATAAAAACTAACTTTATCTTTCCATTTTCTTTTTGTGTTTCAGTGATTGAATTTAAATATTTCCTATCCGAGGCCAAGATCACAATTATTTTAGTGATTCAGCTTTCTGCAACACATGCAGATAATTGTGAGGAGAGCCAGAACTTGGCACCACGGGAGGTGCTAATCATGAAGCTGTTGCTGATTCCTGTGAGTCTTACTCAACTAGTTTCAGGACAAAGTCGATCCGTCAGTTATGTCGGTATTCTGTAAAATTATTTTAATTCAATCGGAGTTTCTGTTTCCTCGTTATTCGTAAGGTTCGCAGAGACATTTCCAGCTGATGCGCGCACCTGTCTGCATCCTCGCGTGGAGAGTTGAGGAGGGAGAGGAGGGAAAGACGACCGGGTCAAGAGAAGAGACGAAGAGAGTCTTTTTTTCCCCCTCTCTCAGAAAAGGCCACAGGAATGTTACGCATCTCTTATCTGCACCAGTCACGCGCCAACCTCGCGGTGGTGCCGGGACCTAATAGGTTGACTAGCTGATGGACTGGCTGTCTGACTGACTAGCATCTATCGCCTGCTTCTCTCCTTGTCCCTCACTTTGTGTGCATCAGTCTGGCTGTCAGGCCCATTAGCTCATTAGGCAGCATGTGTGATTGGAATAAGAACTAAGCGAACACTAATCTCTAGACTGTGACACGCGCGCACACATCTTTTCTTCTTCGTCTCTGCTCGACCTTTCTTTCTGATACCTTCTCTCATTTCTGTCTTTTCTTTTAACCCCGCCTCCTTACTCTGCCACTTCCTGTTTATCTCTTCCTTCCTTAGTTCCTCTACGTCTGGTTTTTTCCTTACAATAACACAATAATGGCTGATAATCCCTACGTTTGAGGCCAAAAAGGCTGCTGTACGTTAATTTTTCAAACAGAGCATATGCTGTGCACTCTTATCCAGAGCAGCACATGGCACCAGTTGGTAAATCGTAGGCTCACCAGCAAAGTGTCGCGGTGGAGACAACCTTCACGATGTTACTACAATTTTCTGCCAGAGCTCAGACAAAAATGCTCACGCAAATCACATTAGGATGTTGTTCTTACAAGTGGCTACAGCTGGCAAAATGTGGGGGGCCAGCTCACTGCTAAGTAGGCATAAGTGTCCAGCTATACGTCAGAAACATCAGGCAACAATCGCTACGGATTTTTATGAACAGCTGCAAGAAAGCATCCTAAGGGCTGCACAGAGGCATGGTTCCTGTCTTTTCTTCCATCCACTAGGTTTTCTGAGAAGTAACTCATAAGTAACCAGCCACACTGGATGCAGTCTGCAGCCAGTTGCTTTAGCACTGTGATTGGATCTGTCTGCTCAAACCAGGCAGATACAGGAACAGCTGGAGACGCTGAATTATTTCCACCGTCGCTTTGCTCAGGCAGCCAGCCTCAACGTTGCGATGCAAAGGTCACTCTTTAGGAAACACTGACCAAGCAGGAATGTTCTGTGACTAATGCTGCCATTGTTCTGCCCTTGAGAGAGGGAGAAACATATTCTGCATAATCTCACAGGAGAAACGCGGTCACTGCAGGGTGGGGAACTTTTTCAGCCTACGTCACGTACGTGGTGTGACCTCAGCATGTTGCTATGCTGCATGCTGCATGGTGGCGGGGGGACACAGTGCATACAGTGATACTGTACCCCTCAGAGCTGTCTCATCTCCCTCCTCCTCCTCCTCCTGACTTTGTGATATTATTCTCTTGCTCACTCTTTCTGTTTCCATCCTCTCACAGTCTCTCTCTCTCTCCCCCCGTCTCTGCCCTCTGTTTACATCTCTCCTTCTCCATCTGTCTCTGTCTTTCTGTCTCTTCCTCTCTGGCTATTGGTTCCTATGGCGACAGGTCTCCAGTGCGTTTTGTTCTGTTGCTATGGTAACTGACCTACAGTTGGAATCCCGCTCTCTGATCTTTGCGTCCTGTCATTAATGCATGTGTGTGTTTAAATGTAAGTTAGGCTCACGCGCGGCGCGCTGCATCCAGAACACAGAACACAGTTCACAGTTCACAGTTCACAGTTCACAGTTCACAGTTCACAGTTCACAGTTCACAGTTCACAGTTCACAGTTCACAGTCCACAGTCCACAGTCCACAGTCCACACGTGTATTCTGAGTCTGTGTGATTCAGAAACTGATACCAGATGGTATGGGGATGTAGTCAGCTGCAGGATCGATTCCCAGCACAGACCCCAGCGGAAACCAAGGAGTAAGAGAAGTGGGCGTGTCCTGGAGGGTACTTTGGAGATGCACATATAAAGATAATTTCTCTGTTTTCCTGCTTTTTAAGTCTCATTCTTAATGTTAAAGATTGTTTGTCATGTTCATGGTTTAAATTTCACATCGTACCGTGATTATTCATGCAGTTGTTTAAATATCGTCTCTGCAGCCAGTAACATGCGGTTGCAGACAAATTAGGGCAATCGCACGGATTTACTTCACAAGTCAACCACATTCCAATGTTCTTATACTAACTACAATAGACAGATTAGCATATAAAGGAATAACTGATCCTCTTACCTGACATTTTCTAGTTTTTTCACACTTTGGGAATGTTTTTATTATTGTGCACAGCTGTAATTCTTCCAACGACAAACTGTAAAATCATTTAATTTACAACGGAAACGTACCGTAAAACAACATTTGGCATTGTACCTTCTTAGGAACTAAGATGAAGAAGCTTGACGACGCAGAGCCTGCAGATGGAACCGGAGGTTAATTACCTTAGTTAAGTTCAGTTCCGGTAAAGCGCAGGTCCAACTAAGTCTGTCACAATCAAATCACCTTCACAGTCATCTGTAAGTCATTCACTCTGCGTGTTCACCATAACTGGAGAAATCCTTAAAGCTTTTATCCCAATTTTACCCATCATCAAACACAACTAAATCCGTATTGTCCCCTTAGGGGGAAAAAGGAGACAACCAATTTAAATTATGTTCAATATATCAAATGTTACAATTATGTTTAAAATTACACTCTGCAATACAATAAAACAAGCCAATAAACACAACACTGACATTTTCTTATTGCACACATCCATCAGGCACTGAGCCACGTTAGCATTCTTTCAGTGTATTCTGTGTGTTTCACTGTCAGTTCTGTCTGTCTTCGTCTTCCCCAATTCCCAGTGAAATATCTGTTTTAAGACTGATTTCACTGCTACTTGCCAGATTTCCCTGTCTGCAGCGTGGTGTTGTATAATGCAGTCGTACTATGATATAGTTGGTTTGTTAAATCCTTTCTTTTAAGAAAACTGGAAATGAGGCTGACGAGACACGCGGGACTGACAAAACAGTGAAGTTGCATGTTGTAAAACCAAAACAATGAGCTTTCAGTGATCGCTCAGGTGTATATATTCACAGAGCACAGGCCTGGCGTCGATGCAACACCCCTGGAGGAATTGGGAATTCAGTGCCTTGTTCAAGGGCACTTTAGCACCATTTTGTGTGCAGCAGCCTTTCATTGCAGAAAACGTCGTCCTTTCAGAATCTTTTCTTTAGAAGGTATATCATGTAGCAGAGAGCGAGAGCTGGCAGTGACTGTACTGTCACAGGGTTAGTTTGGGATTCAGTTACGTGTTCAAGGACACTTCTACAGGAAGCTGCCCACCTGTCGTATCGCACAGAGACCAGAAACTTGTCGGGACTGGCCGTTGAACCAGTCCCTCTTGTTAAAACTCAACTGCTTTATCTTCAGGGTGTCTCTTTCTGTCTTCAAAGTGTGTAATCCTTTATTAGAGCACAAGGCCACAGTAGTGAAATTGTTCAGGTCATAGATCATCCATTATCTTGAAAAGCAGAGTGGTAATAGTGTAAAATATCAAGGTCCTAAAATAAAAGGCCATTATTAATTTCATACCAAAGTAAAAAGACTGAAGTTGCGATTCTGAGTTACGTTAAATCAAGTTTTAGAGCGGCATGGCTTCATAGTAATGCGTTGATATGGAATCGAATGCATCGAATTGCATGAAAACTAAATGTCCTAAAGGTAACGATGAGCATGGTGAAATGCCATGAAAATTAGGATTACATAATTGAGTATCAGCCTCAACACAGTGATGCTATATTTTTATTCATATTTCTCTAAACTCAGCCACAATATTACCACCTCCCATTGAATTTTGTTTATTATAATTATACCTATTAGCCCCTTTTTTTAAATTAACCGCTAGCTTAGTTCTCACAGACTCAGAGTGTGATTGTTAACAAGGCAACAGGGGCTCAGGAGGCGGGGCTTATGTCTGATATGCTAATACTTGCCATGCAAACGCAGTCACAGCAGGAGGCAAGAAGGCAGTGACTAATTGCCCACTTATCTGATATCCCATTCAATTTCTCCACCTCTCTCTCTCTCTCTCTCTTTTCAGCAGTCTCTCTCTCTCACTCTGTCTCATCTGAAATCTGTGTTTCTATTTGTCCTGCTGTCGCCACTGCCCTCTGTCTCCATCTCATCCACTCGGTCTTAAAACTGGAGGTTCTCCCTATTAAAATCAACGCAGTGGAGCTTCATTTGGAGTAATGGTGCAAGAGTGGTGCTGAACAAATCCATATATCCACGTCCAACAATGACACACGCGACACTAAATCACATATCAATTACCTCTTCTTCTGTTACTGTATAAATCATGTGTTCAGTATTCATGTCTCCGTCAACATGAAGTGACAGGACACTCACAGAGCCCCCTTTAAAGTATTAATAAAAACACACTGGGTTTTCTGCTCACGTCCCTATATGTAACCGTATCTGCCTGCATCTCGTTCCAACTTTTTCCCCGACTGTCTATGTGACTCAAAGCTTTTTTGACAACTCTGTCAACACAGCGAGATAAGAGACCACTAGTTAATTACAAGTCTGTTAAACACAGAGACAGGAGACACGCCCTCCTCTATATCCAAAAGATGTGGGGGGAGGAAGAAAAAAAACCAGACAGACTGGGTTTGATGTTGATGCCACACAATGCTTGGGGAAGTCTTAATGAGCAGTGTAGATAACTTAGTTATTAACCACAAATCCACCACGACAGATGAGGCTAATTGGGAAAATCACGCCGGTGAAGAACACACACTTTCCGTCTATTCCTCTCCTGTGTTTAGGATTGAGTTAATTTATGGCATCTAGTTTGTGCTTTTGTTGGCCTGTTGCAATCTGTGAATTCCTGGCTCTCACCCCTGACAACAGACTGAGAAGCTATCATCAATTCTTCCCAACGCTGGTGATATATTCATTAGGTGATGGACGGGGTTTGGCTGCCATTCATTCTTATCACTGCCTTGTACAACTATCTTCCCAAGAAGGCAGAATAACAGGCGTGAAACAATGCAGCAGCACAATTCAAGATGACCTGCTTTGTCGTTGTGTGATCCATCTTCTCTCCTGTACCAGTTTTGTAATCAAATCAGGAGACGCACACACAGCAGAATAGTCGGGGCCCTTTTAGGAGTTAGTAACTCCAGCACATAAAGCTGCACGGGAATCTTTAACAGGAAGTAAAGTTGATAAAGATTAAATAAGAGTCCCCTGGTTTTCTTAAAAGCTGACTTAACTTCTCCGATGCTAGAACTTACAGGCTCTGCTGCTCCTGCCACAAACAGATGGGCTCCTTCAGCTCTGATGTGGAGCAGATGTGAGGAGCCGGAGACAATACGACCTACCTTTTGATCCACAGGCGCGCCACGCGACTCTACTGGCCTCTCACATGTCCTGTGATTTGTATTAGGCCTGTGTAAAAATAGTCCCTAATCAAGCTGAGAGGGAACTATGCACAACAAGCATCAGGTCTGCAGCGTGACGCTGGGACGTTTGCAACTAACGGTGAAGAAAAAAAATTCAGGAGTGTATCTTAACCAAGTCTTATGAATGAACCCAGTTTTCTAGGGCAAAGCTGTGACTACAACCACAAAATGAGGACAGACCAATTCAGGCTATCAAAACCGAGGATGTGGGGGGGGGGGTGAGGACAAAAGGCCTACTGGTGCAGCCTTAATTGCAGCTTCAGGAATCTAAGAGCTCTGAGGAGGTCTGCATTATCTCCCGAGTGTCTGAGTCAGCCACAAAATGATAACAGTAGTAAGCTTTGTACAGCGTAGGCGCTGATAAACTGATCGTCACAGTAGATCTTCGTGACCAAAGGAACCCCGTGCTCCCTCCATGAGGCCCTTAGACCGACACCAAACAACAGCCGGTGCTACGTTGTTAGCACCAGATTTATTACTTCAACCATCTAGATTCTAGAATGAACACAAGGATTCCAAAGGGATGAATCGCTGCTGGATCCAACAGTGCCACAGTTTAGTGTCTGTAGATTTCACATAGTGGGCCTAAGTTAGAAGTTCTGATCTCCGACATACTCAACCAAACTGTGAGTCAACCATTACACACCACTGGTCACTAGAGCCCGAGCATCTGGTTAATTAAGTCATGACAAAGTTGTGTGTTAGTCCACTGGAATTATTGCAAACCTAAACAACACACACACACACACACACACACAGTGAAGGAGAAGCAGATACCTCCTGAAAATGAATTTATCCAAAGCCTGTCTGGATCAGAAAATCTGCAGCAGGCTTTGACATTTTGGTGAATGACGTGGTCATCATCATGCTGCATGCAGTATTGACTGTGGTACTCCATCACTCAGTCTGTGATTGGGCATCAGAGCAGGACTTTGATGCAGAGAACCATCAGCACTTCCATTGCTCCGCCATCTGTCACGGCAACAAAGGCTGAAGTCTCCGGCTCCGTTTCTTTTGGAACAATAGTGCCCTCTTTCTGTTTTTGCTGCAAAGCAGCTAAATTCTGCCCGTGTCATCAAGCAGCCCAGCAGAGTCCTCTATGTCTGGAGACAAACATTTTTCCACTCCACTGCTAGTTCCAAATAATAAAAACAACGGATGCACAGAAGGCTGGTACAGTTGAAGACGCTACTTCCATTATGCACAAAAACAATGCAAGCACATTAAGGTGCCTATGCACACACACACACACACACACACACACACACACACACAACAGTGATGCCAAAGAGCAGCAGTTCTCAAGCCCAAAGGAAAAAAGAGATTACTGTCTCCTTCTCCCTCTTTCTCTGTAGCATAGTTCACTGGTTATCTGTCTCTTCTTCCCATCTATCTTTGCCTCTCTCTCTCTTTGCCCTTGGCAATATCGTGATAATAAAAGCTAAAGAATACCTTTGTGTTTCAACTCCTTCTATTTCTCTCTGCCCCCTTTGGCCTGCCATTATATCTCACACCCACCCACACATGCATACGCACCAACTGAGAACACACAGACACACAGATCTGTAACAGTATACACACCAACACACACACACACTAGTATATCAAGTGGTGACTGAATTACATCTTGACTGATAGTGCTCTTGAGGGCAAAGCAATGATAACTCACCTGTATGTGTGTGGGGGTAGGTGGGAGTGTACCTTTAGTTAGGTAGGTACAGGATTTGTGTGTGTGCGCGCGCACATGTCCAATGCCCATGCTGACATTAAAAACAGAAAAGCATCGCATCTGCTCACCTGTGAAGGTCTGTATTTGTCTGTGCTTGATTCCTCATTCAGAAATCACCATTTACTTACTATGTAATTGGAATATGTCTTGTCAGAACCAATCAAAAGTGTGACACACAGCGGACAGAAAGGTTCTTCGTGTGCTACTGTATGGGCTAGTCTGCTGGTAAACCACGATTCAGCCTGTCCCGTCCGCGCCTCAAAAGGAGAATGGTTTAAACAGATTTCCCCAGGCTTACGCTGTCACTCATCCAAAATGTGTTGTGCGTTCTGCTCCGAAACAAGTGTTCATTCAATTTATAGTAAACGCAGCTTCTTTGTGGCGAGCACTGCTCCAAATGTGCCAGCACAGCATGTACACGGAGCTTTGTTTTCTAAGACAAATAACATCAGAAAATCTGAAAATTAAGCGTATTACATCTCAAACTCTGTTACATTTTTGTTGAAAGGCTGCTTTGTTTGCGCATGTTGCTGTTTATTGTCTGCTCTGCCTCTCTCTCTCCTCTGTCCACTCGCCCCAACTGGTCGAGGCAGGCGGTCGTCCACCCGGAGCCTGGTTCTGGGGAGTTTCTCCTCTCCGCTGCTCAGGATGATTGTTGGGTTTCTTTCTGAGTAACTATATACTTTTCACCTTACTTATGAAGTTGCTTTGGTGCTGATATATTGTACTGTATTTATATTTTTAACTTTTAAAATGAACTGTAGTAAAACATAAATACAGATAAAAATAAAAAACTTTTCTAACCTTGCCCTTAAAGTGAGGAGGTTGGCCCACACACCCTCTAAAAGCTGGCTGACAGATATGAACCACGAGTCAGAGACATCAGACAGCAGGAGAGCAGCACTTTTAACACCTCCTCCAAACAAAAGGCAACCCAACGTAAAACCTACAAATCAGAAATCCCTGTGCAACCGAGCTGCAGACATAATCATGTAATGATTATTCTCCGATGCAGCAGGATTTTGGACGGAAACATTTATTAACCACAGTGAGTTGCCAGGAGGTGGCTGAAGCAGACGGAGGGTGCGTATTACTCAGGACTGGTGTATCAGGCCTGAGTCTGATTCCAGGCTTCAGACAAGAGAAGAACATTGGTTAAACCCGTCTTTCTTTACCCTGAGCACCAAAATAGAAAACGACAGAAAGGCTGAATTCAGTCTAACTGGATGTTTTACAAAAATAAGAGTCAACCTTAATTACATATAAACAACATAACGTCATCACGCTCACGTAATCCATTTACAATTACGTTCCTTTCGAGAAACACATTCGATTCCATTTTTTTACAGCATGTAAAGTGAGTACAATATTTAAAAAATGCACCTGCAAATCAACAGAACTCACATCAACAGAATGTGTTGGTGAAAAAACACTAACTGCCCAATGTTTATCTTTAAGTTTGCATTATGAAATAAAGTTAGTATCTAACCTCCAACACAAGGACTCCAGTGAGCACACACACACACACACACACACACTCACCTGTGTATTAATATGACTGTCATTATGTCACAGTAAATTGTCCTGTCACTAAGCTCCCTATCTCCATTCCTTCAGATATACAGAGTGAAAGAGATTTAATTACCACACATACACACAGCCACAGGTAGAAACATGGAGCTACATTTAATTATCTCTCTCTCTCTCTCACTCTCTCTCCCTCCCTCACTAACATGCGCAGTGCAGGGGAGTGGTAGACGCTGATTGCAGCAACATGGCGCTGAACCAAAAACAAAACAGTAACCCAAACCTTAGGAGGCAGATCTCTCATCTACACACACGCACACACCCTGAAACAATCACTCAATCATATCTCAGAGAAGTTACCGCTCTGCCAAGCCCTTCGAAGAAAGTTACTGTACATACATTATCCTTCGCGTTAGCAGCTCTCCTCTATGTGTAATCTGCCCAAATGGAGACATTCAGAAGATGTACAGCATGTACAGAAACAGAAACAAATCCAGATGTTGCCACAGTGAATTATTACATAAAGAGCACACACACACACACACACAGGTGCGTGCTGTAGCAAACAACGTCCCGCAGCGCTTCAAATTAAATACTTTGTCTTGTTATTCAGCAGATTTAAAACCATCAGGAAACAAATACAGACGGACAGAAAAAGAGTGGAGTCTCTAAAAGAAGCACGATTGATTGACAGCTGAAAGTGAGCGATGAGTGAATCGTTCGTTTTTCTGATGACTGACTCCTTCTGTTTGAGTTAAAGAGTTTAAAAATGACCTGAAAACACCGTAACAGAAGAGTTGAGGAGCATTTTGGTGCGGGGTCACAAACAACTATGAAAATAAGGCATATAGCATCATTTATCTTTTATAATTCTGTCTTTACCTCAACTGTTAAACGTCCAATCCAGCGAGGTTTATTAGGACAAAAGAGATTCAATGGAAAGAGAAATAACTGTATGTATGTAAGCTCTGCTTAAATCACCGTTTGTTTTATTGGAGAGGTCAAAGCCCTCACACAGACCTGGATCAGGTAATGGTGGGGCAGGTAGGGAAAGACAACCACGTGATCTGACGTGTCACCGTTCCTGTGGCGCTCAGCGAGCAGACGAGCGCTCGAGGCAGCAACTCTTTCATGCAGAATGTGTTTTCGCTGGCGTGGTTGAGCTACAGTGGACGTCTTTGACGGCATGTTAACTGTTGTCAAACTGAGTGACTGTGCTCAGTCTTCCAGGAAGATAATAGCTGCATCCACAGGGAACGAAAGGAAATTGGTTCGATAAGCTCTCGCGAGTGATGTAAGCCGAATCCCAAAGCAGGTCCAGGGACTAAATCTCAGTGTAACTGAACACAGCAGGAGATTCGGTGTTGCCAACGACATGATTTTTCCACCATCAAAACAATGAATAATGGAACTTCTTGTAATAGAGTTGTGCTGTGTCCACGTCCGGCCAGAAACTTACACTCACCAACATTTCAAAGCACAGGAACTCGTGTTTGTTTCACTACCTTTATTAAATGCAGGCGTCAAGTAAACTCAGTTAAGCCGTTTCCGACTCGCACTTTTCCTTTCACCTCCATCATTAACAAGTCAGAAGAATTTGATCAAGGTTCATGCTACAGGGTCATGATGAATGTTGTGCAGAGCATGTAGCTTCCACTTATTCAATATCTAAAATATGTGCTTAAGCAAGAGGTGTACGTGTTAACAACGGCACTAACGAGCATCCTCTTTAGATTAGTCCTAAAAACAGTAGTTGACAAGGCAGCAGGGAGGAGAAAATAAGGCAAATGAGCCTTTTTTCTTTAGAAACCCATCTGTTAGAGAAGGGGTCTGTGCTAACAAGAGGGAAAGAGGGCAGGTGAGCTGATCTACGAGCTGAGGGGGGATGTGTGTTGACATCATGGGCGTCCTCAGCTCTCATAAGCCCTAAAAATCACCCTGAAATACTGAAATAGAGAGAAAGACAAAGGCAGAGGGAGGCAGAGAATCCTGTGTTCCAGTAATTATGTGTAGAAAGTGAGCTGGACTATAATTCGGTCAGTCAGATGGATGTCTGCCCTCCAGACATTAGGTTAAGCCATTATCTACACTCATCCCTCCACTGTCCACCTATCCATCTCTCCTCTCTCCACCACAATCACCCCGGTACTCGATTCCACCACCCATTCTCCCTTTTATCCTCTCCCCTGTCCTCCTGCCACTCTGCCATAGACCCATCATGTAATCTTCTTCTCCTCCACCTATTCCCGTCTCTCTCCAGACATCACATCTCACCACGTAAGTCATCCGTCCCCTCTTCTATCCACACGTACGTCTCATCCCGTCCTCTCCTCTCCTCGCTCGTCTCCTACGTTAGATCGAACCCATTACCCGTGCTACGTGCAGGACACTCACAGGAATCCGCCTAGTTGTTGCATGTACAGGAATCTGTCTCTGATGTGACACTGATAGACACACATTTAGCTCTCGCGGCGTCGAGTCGCATGGCCTTTGAATGAACAAACACAAAAGACAAACAACAGACAGGAGACTACCCACACTCCACCTAATGCACATTCACCATCAATGTCTGTTTGAGCTGCGTGGCACACAAGGATTAGGTTGGTCCTCATGCCTGTCCACATAATCCTGCCCATTCATCACTCCATCCCTCCTCCTTATCTTCGTAACCTCTCCTCCCTCCAGACATTACATGGAGCCCATTATCTATGCTCATTGCTTTCCTCCTGCACGCATAACCAGCCGTACCTTCCCACCCCCGTCTCTCCTCCTTCCAGACATTAGTTCTTAGCCCATTATCTGCACTCATCCCTCCACCCTTACCAGCATCCATCTCCATGCATGGCTTTTCCTCACTCGCCGGTTGTCTCCCCCATCTTCTCCTCTCTCTGTCCCCCTTCCTCCCTCTCTCGGCCAGATATTATGTCTAGCTGTTATCTACACTCATCCTACCTGCTCCAGACATCCATCTATCCTCTTTTGCAATGCACTCCACCTCCACGTCTCACCTCCAGATAGAGTCACCTATTATCTGCACCACCACCCCCCCATCCATCCTTTCTCTCACACACGCACACATTCAGACACACATTCACACACCCAGGCCTAGCTTTTATCTGGACCGACCATCTTAACAGTCAGCAGCGCAACGTGGATGAAGCACAGTCTAAAAAGGTGGGCAATTTATGCCCTCCAAACAAGACACCATGTTAAAGCTGAGATAAAGCCCCAGACTTTACTTCTTATTCCGTACGGGCACCAACTCCACTTCCTTTAGAATTTACATGCAGTTGTGAAGGCTGTGAAATAAAGTCAGTATAAACTGATCTGTAAATGAAGTTTCTGACTCTACGCAGGTGCTCAGTTATCCAACAGTTGTACACAGCAGCGGGAAAGATTTGGGCGGATATTCCGACAGTTTTTGCTTTTCTATTATCTCAGCGGAGTTGGAACATCATCTCACAGGAACCTCAAACTTTCTTGACATGGGTAATCCATCATAATGAAATATATAGTAGCTTTGTTTTTTTCCGTCAGTACACTGATTCAGCAGATTTTCTTTCTTTAAACGCATTTGGTGCATTTAAGGACATCATGACCTCTGGGGGTTCATTCAGCAGCTGAACAGCTATAATTTTTATTATTAAAATATTACACATTTTTATTTGTTTTTTGGCTTTTTAAACAATTTTAAACAAACCGATTTCAGTTGTGCACCCACGATTAAATGAAACCAGAGGCAGCATGAAAGGATGAGTACCAGTTTAAAAAGTTTTGGCTTGCTGTGGAAAATGATCCAGTCTTCTAAAAATGCCAGTTTGTTCTCAAACGTAACAACTGGCACTGCAGCAAACCAAGTGTTGCTAGATTCACTGACCAGCTGAACCTGTTCTCAGTCTTGTTGTATACTGTACATCGATCTTTCCTTTATTCTGCACGTCCATCTGTCTCGTTTCCCCACCATCTTTCTCTCGTCTTATCTCACAGTGTTCATCTTCCTCACCACATGTCCAACATTTGTCTGCTTCACTCTGCCCCGATCCCTCTTATATCTTCCAGCCTCCTCCAGTTTCCCACTCTTTTGAACTTGTAACATCCGGTGGATTCCTTTTATTTACTTTTTATTACCTTCGCTTGAATGTTGCAAAAAGCTTCTTATTCGACATTGTGAGATAAATCGTACCAAATGTTCTTCGGCGTAGTCAGAGTCAGGACTTAATGGGAGATCAAGTGATAGCAACTTCATGAAAGTTTCTGTCTGAGTGATTCGAAAAGCGTCGTTTTCACAGTTACACGTCTAGACTCCAGAGCATTACATCCTCGTGCATGACGGTTATATGCATATGAAAGTAATTTGTCACCTAGAGGCTTATGTTCTGGTCAAGAGAGACAACATTAAACGTCATTAAAGCTGAAGAAAGACAATGGTACTTAACAAATGCTGACTAATGTTGCCATTGAGAGGACACTAATGTTGACTTCTATATTGATTGTTGTAGAAAAACAGGATGCAAATCACAAGCATTAGAGGTCACTCGTCAGGAAAACCTATAAACCTCTGCAGAATCAACCAATACTATTGTTTTCACAAGCCCAGAAACATCCACTACATTTCCTCTCCACTTACATGCGTGGACAAAACGTACACTACACGCTACGCTCTCCATTCGTCCTATAAATCACGCCGTTAGTCGAGAGGAGCCATAATCATGTTGAATTCTGTGCTATGAATGTTACCAGCTCGGTGAAATCAGTTGAATGGCCTGCACGAGTCAGACGCTAAGGCTTTAATTAGGATACTTCTCCAGGAGTAAATAATGTGTTCCTTTAAACAGTGAACTGCTGACGGTATGGACGACGTTGTTTATTTGCATTCGGCGGCTCTGATGTGATTTACATGGATGCTGCAGCCTTATGCTCTCAGGCCCCTCGACGCTGTTTATCACGACGTGGTTAGATTCATTACAGGTGACAGTTTTAGAGCGCATCACCGTATCCTCTTTGAAAAGAGTAAATACTGTCTCTTGTTTACTGACAAAGTCGTATCTCACAAACTACGTTTATACATTTCATCACTTTTCAGAATGATATGATATTGTATTTAATCAGGGGAGATGTTCAGCATGTGGATGCTAAAATGGGACAGCAAAGCGCGTGTCTCACATACACAGTTGAATCAAGGTGTACCTGGTGCTCGTAATAGTATGCACAGTCACACACACACACACACACACACACACACTAGGTGGTCTGCCGTCCACAGAATTACCATATTATTAGCCTATAACACATAATGTTCTATAAATAAATATGTCCCACATCAGGCAGAAGTGTGTTATCCTGTGTGAGTACCTTCATGTGATTCTGTGAACTAACAAATGCCTCATGCGGGTTAGGATTTCAGGTTAGAGTTAGTTTAAATTAGAGTTACGCTAAAGACTGATTCATGTTTAACACTTTGCACTGCAGACACATCTTTTTGTTCCTATTACATTTAGTTTTATGTGCACAGACACGTTCTACACATGCAAACAACAACACTGTACTGGAATCAGCACAATTATAAAATCTGTGAACTAAGATCAATACAGTTTAGATTATTTTAAGGCTGCAGGTATTTTCAAGGCGTTCCATTCAAGTTATGGAATGTGCATTTTGTCCCATGAATGTTGGGTTGGACACTACTCCATCTTGACCACAGATGATAAAAACCAGCTGTATGAAGCTGACGGAAGGATCCTTTAACTGACTGTCTGATAACGTCTGTGTGTCAGACAGTGCTGCGTTTTTGCAGAGAGGTGTAGGTTTGTGATTGTGCCCTTCAACAACCACTAGAGTAGCGCAGAGTGAATCTGTAATTTCCTTTTGCTTCCTACTTAAACTTTCGGGAGATTTATATTTATAACATTTTGAATGTGGAAGGCCTTGACCACATTGCACAGCAGAACACTTTGTCCCCTCCTCCTGAGCGTCTCCTACTTTAATCTTCCCCCCTCGTGGTCCCTGTGCTGCCTCAGCTGATCACTCGTGTCTACTGTTTCATTTTCTATCAGCTCTCCTCTCCACTTCTCCAGGATAGAATGGATGCTAAGTGTTAAGTGTTTTTTACTCATTGAGAACGAACTAAGTACTTTGATGATGCGATGTGAGTGATTAGGTGATTAGCGAGTGCGTGTGTGTGACAGAGAGTGTGTACTTGCGGGTGTGTACGGTGTGTTCCATCGAACTGATTCAGGATGGCAGATAGCAGCTGGAAGGACTGACTGTGATGAACACTCATGCACACACGCAGACACATACGCATCGGGTCGTGCTGCAATGAACAAAATTGGTTTGCAACAAGCAAATTCCACTTAACGTCACAGTCGGTACAGTGCAGATCCATTTGTAGCTGATGTTATGGAGACTATGCTGTAAATAACAGCTGCTGTAGGAGCTATTAAGAATTGTTCTGTAGTGTTTTCCATGATAAAACCCCATCTGTTACATGCAAGACGAAAAAGGAATCTATCATGTTTAGACAGCGATGGTAAAAGTGTTTCCCCAGGCACAGACCTGACATACACACCACCTTGGCACAAGCTGCAAAAGCCCCTTTATAATAATTATACACTAGTGATACGGTGGTGAGGTAATCGCTGCAATCAAACCACATGAACATGTAGCGCTTAAGAGATTTACACACTTCTCTATTTGCCGTTTGTTCCTGGAGCCAGGTGATGGGTACCTTCTCACGGCTGCAAGCTTCAGCTCCTTCGATAGACGGAGCAGGACTCTCGGCAGCCTCCACAGAACGCCCCACATGGTGATTTTAGATGTAGGTTTTGAGTCATCATCCATTTGGGGGAGCCATTAGCTGTGATTGAGACAGAGCTCTCAAATACATTTCTCTGTAAAATCTTCTGTTTTCCTTGTTGCACTTGACTTGCAGAGATTCAAGGCAACCCTGTGCCGGATGCAGTGAAGCAACCCCCTAGCACAACTGAGCCTCCGCCATGCTGCACAGTGGGGATGCTGTTCTTGTCTTTGAAAGCTTCTTTGTCTTCTGTGAACATACAGAGAACTGATGTGACTTACCAAAAAGCTCTGATTTAGTTTTATCTGTCCAAAGGAGATTCTTACAGAAGCACTGTGACTTGTCAAAACACATTTGAGCAAATTGCAAGCAGGTTCTTTATAGTTCATTTAGCTCGTTAGCTTGTACTACTCGCTGTATCTGTTTTGAAGTCGTCCACGGTTCCTTAGAAACTCCTCAGTTAAAGTGCAAGTGTAGGAATACCAACATTATATCTGTAGCATTACCAGTTAAATACTGGTGGACAGCGTGGGAAAGGGCATCATAATCTCTCTGGGTCTACTGTGTCTCTCACAGCAGATTTAAGCAAAGCATGATGCGTTCATGGACAAGCCACATGACATGGGTGCGTTAGCAGTGGAGCCCCGGTCCACAAGTAAATCCATATTTAACTGAAAAGTGTTATACATGCATATCTGCTGAGATACACAGATGATAAACATGTATTAATGGGTTTGGACACACAGCATTTCTCCAACACCAATGGTTGAATGGAGCTCAAGTCGAATACAAAATACTCAACATCCAGAGTGACTGTGTGTTTTTCTAAAGATCGGGTACAAAGAAAAAAAAACAAACCATGCGGTGTGCACCTCTCTATCAGGATTCACTTGAAAATACCTACAAACGTTTTCTGTCTCCCAGAGAAAACCCATATAGCAACAAAAACAATGACAACCTTAATGTCGAGCGATTGATGCTCACTTCAAATCCTCTACTGCAGCGACAACGTCAGGGTTTTTGTTTGTCCTTCACTTGTGTCTGACATGACATGGTCATTACCTGCCTTGCATTCAAATACAGTCATTTTCTTTCTTCTGTTTGTGACATACTTAGTGACCGAGTAGCAAATACCAAATTGGAAATGGGAGCTGGAATATAAACACAGATAACATTATATGCACAATAGTTTGAAATATTACAGGTGGTAACAGAGCACCTACTGTGATTAACATCGTTTGTATCCCAAGCTGATTCATGTGTGTAAATGTTACGTCATATTATCGGCCCACCAATATCAGAGTTGGACTATAAAAAATCCATTATCAAGCATCCCTAGTTCTGATGATTAGTTTTTCTGCTTTACTTTGAAAAAAAACTATTTTAGATTTGGTCACAGTTACCACATATACACACACACATATTCCTAAACGTATGCACACACACATGCGGATTTAATATTTTGTTGCACGGCGTTTGTTTATGAATGACACCGTGGAGTAATTATTCAAATGAATGGTGCTGAGGTTAAACACAGAACTGCTGGAATGAAAAGAGGCAGCGTGAGTGAAGGTGTGAAATGTTCGCGCACACAGACTCCCAAACAGTATCGATATCTAATATCCAAAAATCGTACATGTGTGTCCGAGAGTTGAACGCGTGTCATCTTCTGATGGACACAGGTGCAGAGAGGGAGGCAAAGCCCTTTGCACCTCGTCACCAACAACCCTTTGAAATGGGTCTTTCTTCTGTCCCTCACATCTGCTCATTCTCTAGTCTGAACATTATCTCAACATACAAGTTTTTTTTTAGTCCATCTGCTTCAATTACACACTTTCCCTGTGGGATTAATAAAAATCTGGGGGAACAGTGTTAAAGAGATTATGAATTAGTTTATTTATGCTGACAGTTAATGACAATGAATAAAATGGTTAATGGGATAGTTTTACACTGGGGAAAACACACTTTTGTTGGAGCTGGATGAGAAGATCTGTATTGCTGTGTTGTCTGTGTGTTAAATATATAGCAACAGCCAGGAGACATAGAAAGTCAGCGTCCCGACAAGAAGCCGTCTGGCACATAAGCCACGAAACACTCCAACTAGCTATTTTTACACTGGCTTCAATAAACATGAGATATAATGTGCTAATTAGTGAGCGTTAGAGGTGCTGGTAGATTCATTATCTTGCCTACTGTACGGTCACAGTGAGGCTACATGTTTCCCCTCGCTTCCATTTTAATAATTCAAGGACAAACATGAGCGCGGTTTCCACTTCTTCATCTGTGTGGCAGCTCTGGAATTAAAATCAATCGCATATAATTAGAAATAAAGTACATTAACAATATTCCTGAAACCGGAAAGAAACGTTCGCCTGCAATGAAAATGTCAACAAAATCAGTCGGTGTTTGCCTGTCGTACCCTCCACGTGTACGTATGGCCTTTTCTTTTCTGTGCAGTCACACTTTCCACGCAGCATGTGTTTTTTAGCTGTCAGGATTTTTAGATGTTTGGATTTTACTCTATTTTTGGGGTTTTGTTCCGTTATCCTCGGCTGTATTCTCCATCTGTGTCTGCAGCAGCCAAACTAATTTCCTCTCAACTTTCACATTAGATAGACAGATAGGCAGTTAACCGTGCAGCCTGCAACGCACTGTGTGTACTTTTAATGCTGTTAATATTATCTACTGTGTATACATGTCAGAAAAGGGGGAGAGAAAGACGAGTGGATGTAAGGATGACAGAAAATAGGGGGGGGTAGAGATTACTGCTGCTGGCACAGAGTCAAACAATCTCTGCCAGCTCTGTGTCTCTATGGCTTCTCAGAGTGCTATAGTCAAGGTCAGAGAAAATGGGTGAACTCCTCCTTTAATACTAGGTACATTAGGGGGAATTATAGCTAATACAAGGACAAGAACATCGGTTATCTCTCCTTTTCTTTTGCTCCTCTTTGTCTCCATCCTTTCCTCTAAGCTCCTGTCTCTTCCTTTATCCCAATTTATTTCTCCGTTCTTTACCTCTATAGTTGTCCACTGTAGCACTGACCCCCCCTGCAAACACACACACACACACACACACACACACACACACACACACACACACACACCATCCTTTTTAGGTGTGTATGGATAAGGAATGCATGTGTGGAAGCCAAGGCGGTTAACAGCAGCAGGCTAAGAATAGTTTAGTCTCTCCACCCTTCTCTCCTTCTCCACTTTGTGCCAGAGTGTGAGTTTCTCCCCCTTAGATTTGATTCTTCAAATTCCCCCCACCCCACCGTCCCGCCCCGCCCCGCCCCTGAGTTTGCAAAGTGTTTGTTACGGAGGAAGTGAAAGGAGTCCTTTGAAAAACAACGTACAGGCGGCAGATTATAAAACTGGGCTTACTGTCCCGCGTTGCAGGAATATATGCTGTCGTCTAACACGTGCAGCTTATCTGCATTGTGTGTGTGTGTGTGTGTGTGTGTGTGTGTGCGCGCCTCTAAAGACGTTATCAAGGATTCACACTAAATCAATGTAGATAAAAAAAAAATCAGGAGCACAACAACCTGTGCTCCTTCCCCCCGTTCGTTCGCCTCCCCGTCTCCCTCCATCCTGCAATGTGTCCATCTTCACTTCCTTCCAGCCCAGGTCTCCCTACATCTCTTCATCTCTCTATTTAAAAAACACACAACACTGTGCCACATTTCGCTCCTTGATCTTAGAGGCTCATGCAACCCCCCCCCCCCCTCTTTTTATTCCAGCTTGAGCATCACATCCAATAAACACAAGCACAGAAGGATTACATAGACTACAGACACTGTGTGTGTGTGTGTGTGTGTGTGTGTAGATAAGTGCATGCTTACAGTTCTTTTAATATTCTCTTTCATTCTCTCCGTTCTTCTTTCATGTCAAGCCTGACAGTTTGTGCATCTACAAGTCTCTGTTTTTATCAGTCCTCCCTGCTCTTCACCATTCTCTCTTTCACTCATGCATCCCCTCTTTCCAAAACCTTTCAGTCTTTGATCCGTTCTCTTTCTATCGCTGTGCTTCTCTTCTTCACTCAGTCTCTCTACCAACAGAACAAGGACATTACTCAGCCATTCAATAGAAGCCATTTGATAGGTGAAAACAGCTCCTTTTGTGAATGAGGATGTGCAAAAAAAAAAGTTTCCCAAGCGGCGCTAAAGTTTTAGACAATATTACAGCTACAGTTAGTTGGAGAGTTGCACATATGCACCGTGCTTAATATGGCGTTTCTGTGAACACACCGATTTAAACCACCAATCCCAGGATTCATGCCCTGCCAGTTGATTCACAGCTGCCGCATTTCATTGTCTGGGCTGGAGTTACAGTTAAAACACAAATTTGACTTCACTTTTTGAAATAAACGTTTATTCCCCCCCCCCCCCACTGCTGTAACTTGTGTTTAAACAGTAGGTGTAGTTCTATATAAAGAGTCAAACAAGAACACACGTTCAACACCACCTTCGCTTTGGTAAAAATTTAAGTCAGAAATGAAAAAATGGATTTGCAGCAGTTTCTGATGTGAACTTCAGTGGTAAAGGAGCATGGCAGAAATAATTAGCACCTGACATGTGGAGCACACACCTAGACAATTACATGTTTGGTGGTTAGATGGATACAGCACACTGAGAAGTGTCTACCTGCTGGGATGACACTGTATTATGAGTCAGCTTTAACTAATTTGACTTCAGCAGGTGTTCATGAAGTATTCATTAGATTCCACCACGTCAAAAGCATAAGTAAATAAGAGCTTGTGAAATATTTATGACATAAAAAGAGGCGGAAAAAAACTTTGGAAATTACATCGATCTCAGTTTTAATTAATTTCTGAAGGTTTTCACAATTAAAATTAATTGCAATCACCATCATTTCACATTCTAAAGCATTAGCATTGAGACATCTTAGAGCATCTATTGTTGCTGGCATAAAGGGCTGAGTACGCTTGAATTGTGCATTACAACTCTAATAAAAGACGAGAAAATATGACACCACTGATGAATGAGAAACCCATGGAGGGCTTTATGGGAGTATAAACTGGACTGGGATTATTACTATTACTATTATTATTGGTAGTAGTAGTAGTAGTAGTAGTAGTATATTTCTTGTACTATATCATTATTAGACTTTATAAACATCTATTGTAAATGCGCACGCATTCGCGCATGTGCTCACTGACACTGAACAATGTACATGGATGCAGAAGTGCACAATTAATCACTTCGCACATGTGAAAACAGACAGACACACACACACACACACACACACACACACACCTCCAGATGTGCCTGGTGCATTTTTAACAACCCGAATGTTACACTTCCACACTTGCATATTCCTCTGAGACTCAGAGAAATGGTTTCACACACAGATTCAGAGAGAGTTTCAGAGTGTAAATAGAAAGCATTATAAGGGCTCAGAGCTTTAAAATTCTCAGCACATGGTTCTCTAACAACACGTCACATTCGGAGTCCTTGGAGAGTTACAGAGCCTGCGTGTCTCCCTCCAAAAACCCAACCCCGGCTCTGGCTTTGGTTTTAGCAGAATTACTTTCTGTCAGGTTCACGTCATTTCCTCTCCACTCAGTGTTTTTATAAAGAGGAATGACAGTAGTATTAAAGGTCATGATTCATGTCCCTGAAGCATTGATGATGTTAATTCACTTCCTCCCTGCTGGATTTTTTTTGGCCTACAGTCTGAAGCATCATGAGGCTGTTTCACAAAATAAGACCAGTCAGAGACAATAAACGCTAAGAGAAGATTTGCTTTACAAGGGATGTAAGGTAGCTATGTCTTTAAAACAGCATCTCAGGTAGTATTAGACCATTGCTGGCTACGAGCCTAATCTCAGATCAGATTAGGATAGATACTCTTTAGAATAGATCAGACAAAATAATGTACTGTCCTACAGTTCATCAGCACCGTGAAATACTGTGCATCTTCCAAACTGAAGATGGATCTAATTTACCAACACTTTATTGGAAAAAGAGAGAAGTTATTGGAAGTTCTGATGGGCTGAACACGCCTGATCCAGGTAATTAGGCGTTGATAGGGCAGGTAAGTTGAAAAACAAGCAGGACAGTAGCTTGTGGACCAGATTCAGCTACACCCATTTACTGCATTAGTTTGAGCACAATCAACCAGATAAACTGCTTTGGGAGCGGGTTTATAAATATCACTAACACCCTGCTAAATGAATAAATTAATAAAATAAACATTTTCAAATATCACAACTCACTAAAACTTGGGAGAAATTCTATACCTACAGGCTAAATAAGACAAATTGATAAAATAAAAGCTGGCAGCTGTTTTACATTTCAGCAAATCTGACCACAAAACTTTGGGAGTCAGAAAGAAACAATAAGAGGTAAAGAGCACTGGTCATTATTTATATTAAATGGATAAAACTCACAACATTTCATTAGAAACATAATACACTGTCATGTACATTTTGCTGGACATTGATATGCGTTAGTAAAGAATCAGACTCATTGTGTATCAGACCTCACACTGAACCATCTCCAACTCTTTCTTTCTCAAACAGAAATAAAGCAGGTTTTGCAGAATAGTCTTATATTTATCTATGTGTCCTTCCTGCACTCCTCGTCATTTCATCTGTCTCTGCCACGCTCTTCTTCTTCACCCTGTCCAGGAGTGTTGAGTCACCCCTTAGGGGTGAGGCAGTGAGTGCAGAACAATCCCTCTGTCTCTGGCCTATCAGCCGTCCTTTGATAGAGCTGCGGTTATTGATTAAAATGTCTGAGAGCTCGGCCTTCTGGGGCCCGGAAGCTTTATTCAGCCCTCTCCGTTTGCTCTTCACACTCACTCTTCCTTTCCATCTCTCTCCCGTTAAGCCTTTCTCTTTGCCTATCCCTCCTCATTGCCTGATCTTCCTCCACCCTTGTATTTGCATCTCTCTCTCTCTCTCTCTCTCTCTCTCTCATTTGCTTATGGCAATATTTCAGCCAGACCAGACCACTATGCTGCCACTTCATCTCCCCGTGTGCCACTAAGCATTATGTCTGCGCGTGTCACTGTCATTTAAATGTACTTATTAAATCATATCACTGAACCATTTAGACCTAAATGCTTATTATAATGCACATTATGCTGATGCTTGTTCGCGTACTGTATCACATGTTCACTAGTGGTGGGTGGAATAGACAACAACGTTATCTTGGTCACAGAGGGTTAGGGGTAGGGTTATGGTTAGCTTTGTGTTTGGAGAGATGTGAGGTGCCTACATGTTTGCAAAAACACCTTCACTAAGTTCGTATTGGTTCTGAAACCGAGACCAAAGCTGTGGCACACGCTCTCATGGTCTCATGGTCTCATGGTCCCCCCCACTCCACCCACTGAGTGGAGTATCCCCACACATTACTAGCATCTCCCGGATGGCCACTAATTCAATACACAATCCCAGAAATCTGATTATTTCTCATTGTAAAGGAGCCTGTCTGCAGCTGCTCTGGTGTGCTGCATTCAGGGACAGCAGGACAGCGTAGGTCACCCAGTCGTCCAAAACCCAGAAAAACATAACAAAAACTAAACCACGGCTGGAATTCTCACAGTCTCACAAACAAAGGCGAGATTTACTGCTAGGTGAACGGGAGTCAGCGCCATTTTTAAGCGTGTATATCACTTGTATTTAGTAAGTTAGCACTAAGCTCACCCTCTTTTTCCTGCTTCCTTCTTCATTAGCTAAGTGCTAGCTCTTGAAGCCAATACCTAAGAGGACAGGCGGATACCAAATGATCTTCTATATGGTAAAAGACTGGTTAATAAATTCAGACGCCTAAGTGAGCTTCGCTGTCTAATATGTTACGTTGCTAAGCAATGGGTTGAGGCACCTAGTAATTGAGTTTCCCTGTGTTTTGTCTAGGCGGCTAGTTAATGGGTTGATACACAAAGTAAAGGACTGGCTAAATGCCCACCATTTCCTCTAATCTGTTGAAAAAAGACATTAAAGAAAATGACTACTACTCCATTAAGATGTACAATATTACTCTCCAGAAGGACATAAGCACTTACACAGCCAGACAAATGCAAACAAATATGTTTGCAAATGCACACAAAGACAACCAAGTCTTGGGGTCTACTGTATATACTGTAAAGCCCATTAATGGGATCGTACTATGCTTTTTGCTTCTGTTAAGCCAGGAGCCCTTGTTACACATAGTCAGAGGCCCAAAGCTTAAGACAAATGTGTTTTTATAACCTGGTTTTGCGTTTCTACATTCACAAAATAAGGCATCCCTCCAAAAGCACCTTGACCTATGGCCAAACACCAGCGGCCAGCAGCAGTCATTTTGTTTTATTATGTTTGTTGCATTAATAACTAGTGATAATATCTCAATACACACAAGCAGCGGTTGAGTTGAGTTTGATTTATTCTTCCGTGTTGTTTTTTACAGCTCTTGAATCTTCAGTTAGTCATGTTTCTGACTAAGTCAGTAATGGCCTCTCTGTGTCTTCTGTTCTTCTCTTTCACTCTTTGTCTATTTGTCTCTTACACCGTTTATGTTCTTCTTTTTTTGAGTCATTGATTTGTGGGTTGTTATAATTCTGACCAAGTCACTACAACACCGATCTATTTTACACACCCTTGCCTACCACACACACGCACACACAGTCTCACAACAGTCCTCCACTCCCTCTTTAATAGTCTTGTTGCTCCTCAGTCCTCCTTCATTTTCGTTGCTTAGTAGCGAACAATTTTATTCCAGCTCATCACGTGGTGATGCGGCAGTGGAAAACACAAGCAACCTCTGATACACTCGCACACATTTCTGTTCCGTTCCTAAGAGAAAACATGTCAAACAAATTTTAATCCATCAAAAACAGCACAGCTGCTAAATTAGAACAGCACACAACAGCAGGCGAGTGTACGCTGCGTCTATAAAAAGCTCGTGCATTGAAAGAATACAGTGTCAACTTCATGCAGTAGACCAGCGCCCACAAGTATCACTTCCTGGCATGGGAAATTGCACTGGGTACTACAAATTAGTTTTTATATCTGTTCAGTCTCATCTCGGGTCCCTCAATCTTCCACCACGGGGAAGGAGCTGGTAGTCAGAGTGGGGGCTGAGTGTGTTGTCTCACAGATTATTTTTTGGCTTGCCTAATGTCCTACTCATAAAAGCCCTGGATGGATGAGTTGAACTTGACACAGATGAACCCCCCGGGCTTTTGGCAAAATGCTAATAATTTGTGATTGAAGGTGCACATTCCCAAACGACTGGCACTGCATTTCCACAGCCAACACACAGGATGCTCATGTGAGGGTGCGACTGGTGTATTTTCTTTAAATAGCTTCACCGAGCCTGTACTTTCTGATTTTCTAAACATGCTTTCTCTTCCAGAATGCTGTACATTTTGCCAAACTGAAAATCTGTTGGCAGATAACTAAGGCTGAAAGTATTTATGCAGCAACAATAGATAACTGATAAATTGTATAAATCTTTCCACCAGCTGATTCACAGTTTTCCGCAAAACTGGGTTCTGCTAAATAAATGGATCTAATTGACTCCTCTCCACAAACGTCTTTCATTAAAGGTGAAAGACTTTTGCTATTAATAGAAACCAGTGTAACGTCTGACATTATGGATCAATTAGTAGTGATAGTCTGAAATTATCAAGTAATTATAGCAGCAATAACTGCACTGGCACGGAGGAAGTTCAACAGAGCAGGTGGAGTAAAACCAGTCTTAAATAGTTTAAGACTGGTCCTTTGTGCCTGTAACAGTACTGTACACTGAATTACTCCAGACTCATTTAAGTCAGTCAGACGTATGATAATGTGCGCGAAAGTCCTCCGATCTCCTCGAGTCCTTGGAGCAAACGTCTCTCTCTTCAGACACTGTGTCATTCGAGGGGAGCTTTACAAGTCGCCGGTGCGTACGTGCCTCCTGTTATAAAAGCTAAATATGTACAGCTATGTGTGGCTGTGTTCTCCGTCCCCTTTCAATGCTTCTGTGATGTCAGAGGCTGTCATTCAGGTCGAACCCCCCACCCCTAAAGATCTAGTTACATATTAACACATATTAACCACCACTCGCTTACACGGTCATGAGGTGAGGACACAGTCCACAGTGCTGTGCATGTCAGATTTAATGTTCTTCCGTCTCAGCGCCCACAGTTCTATTGAGCATCCTTTTTTTTTTAATTGACTATACATCTGATAGTTGTTAGAGTTGTCGGAGAGTTGCAAACAGAGGACGCTTGCTGCAGCTGTCACTGTGAAGCAATGATTTCCAGTCTATGTCATAACCGTCCTTCCGTCTCTGCCTCAGCAACCAATATCACGATACATAATTTAGCATTCAGTTGAGAGGAAAGGCCAGGAGAGGAGAGGAGAGGAGAGGAGAGGAGAGGAGCATGAAATCAGATCACTAATCTTATGATGTGAACATTCACCAGGAGTAGGCTCACAGCACGACAACTGTATAAGCATCACTTTACAAACAAGTGAGCTTTTTACCATGGTTCTGCAGTGACCACATTTCACCTTTTGCAGCAGGACAACTGTCCTTTTGTGAACTCCAAGTAAAACAGCTGAAACCGTCCATTTTCCTTTTTTAACACAGTAATAAGCAAAGTAATCCCCTCAATTACACACATTAATGAAATCTCGTCAGTTTAATTGCTACCATAATTAACCCTGGTATATTAGAAGCAGAAAGTTTGAATCATCCATGACACAGTTACATTTCGTTTGCAAACAAAGAGGAGAGGGAAAGTCAGCATTTGATTTTTCAGGGCTGTTCTTTTGTTTCGCGTTGAGATGTTTCGAGGCCGTTGTATGTTAATGTGCGCATGAATGGAGTCGGTTCACATTCAGGGAGATTTTCTTTGATATGCCAGAAAGGCAGCTTGATTTGTTGCTTGTCATTTCTCTGAATTAGCATCAGTGAGCCAATGTATGTAGACTCAGGAAATCACTGACAAGAATGACAAGTACGAAGAGAAAGAGATCTTGAAAATATGGAACGTGTCTCTCAGTGAAAACATAATAAAGATAGCATCTCCCTGTTCAGTGTCCACTGTTAAAAGAGTAAAAAAAGTATTTAGTGTTGATATGGTAACGCTATCGACTACAAAGCAGGAAATTCAGCCGTAATCTTAGCGATAAAGGAAGTACATTTGCAGAGCTCTTACTGATGCTACAGCACACGGGCCCACGGGATATGGGCTGGCAAGATAACCACACTAAACATGTCAGCTGCCCAGCTATCACACCACGTCCACATAAAGCATCTGGGGTGGAAACTACTGAGCGACTGCTTTCTGAAACTGCTCCGACTTCATTAAGAACAGAAATGATCTAAACTGGAACATAAGGAGCATTTGGATGAAGCGTCCTGGAAAGTTAGCTGCGATGCTTTGACGGCAAGACGTGACCATATGCAACAATAGTTGGTCCCATGTTCAATCATTTCATTAGAAACATGCTAATAAACCAGCCACAGCATTTCAGCCACAATCACCGACCATGACAACCCGCGTGGTGTTTGGCTGCTATTTGCTGGTTCCATCACTTCTTTGAGACGTGTGTGTATGTACTGGCGTCTAACATTGTTCATATTCTTCCTGTTCGTCCAGTAGTCGTGAGTCATTACAGCAAAACGCTGCCAGTGCTCAGATGGACAGCACAGGGCAACGGTTGGTAAATTATTAACCAGGCAATACCTTTATCATCCAAATAGTGGGCAGCTCATAACTGTAGCAATGAGAGGCCAGATGTATGAATCTTCAAATATAAAATACATTAAAAAGGAACATGCTTATTACAACCTGCAATAAAAGCAAAACAGGAAATCAGCGTTCTGTCCCGACGAGTTGTTGGAATACTCGCCTGTGCTCAGTGAATTAATCAGGATCGAGTAGAAAAACGGTGCATGTTTGTTTTGATTCAGGCACAGTATCAGAAATCAATGAGCTATAAAACTATGCCCTGATTCATATGATATCTAGGTGCTTTTATTTATCACATCACTGGCGTTTGCATGTACTCAGAGGAGGAGATTCGTCTGTCACTCTCAGTTACACCACTGCAGAAGAGGAGGGTGCAAAGAGATGTAAGGAAGAGGGAGATTCATGGTAGGAACAGTGCAGCTGGACAGAGCACTGAACTCTCATCATTCCATGACATCAAGAGAAACCAGGAAATATGATGCGAATGGCAAAGACAAGAATGACCAGCTTTGTTCTGCGACTCTTCTGCTTGTGATGACTCCTCAAAAAGGATTCTTCCCGTTTTAACCCAGATGTGGCAACTTTGGAGTTATTACAACATTAGGATCTAATATTGTCTACTTAGATGTGACATTTAAGAAGGACGGACATTTTAACAACTGTTTTTATCTTCTAAATGATGGTCAGTTTTATCACCTCATCTATAAAATGCCAAATTCAGTGTAGTAATTGTACAGAAAAAGGCCGCCCAGTCTCTAGTAATAATTTATATCTACCCATATTGTGAGTAGGAGATAGTAACACAGTGGGTGGAAGCACTCATTTGTTATCGTCCTTACATGATTTAGTGACATTTTTGTGTCACTAAATTCAGATTTTCAGTTTTTAGTTCAGGGTTAGGGAAACAAGAGTTCTGAGGAAAAAGAGCTGCTGCATAGGTTTCAAATCTTAGACACCGAGCTACTAAGATGCCTTTTGGTAACTTTGTGTATTTTTCCAGACACAAAGTTATTTTAGCAGAATCAGGCTAATGCATATTTTGCCTATAAGGAAATAAGTCGCAGCTGCTTTCTGAACATGAAAATCCAGTAAACTGCCTCAGTAAGGATTCAATTATTTTTTTATGTTTTGCAGCACTGTACCATGAATATAATTTTTTACGTAACTATTTTATCTATGACAAATTTAAAAGTGCATAAACCAAATTGGTATGCAAATGACTAATCACAGTCATCAAATCAGTGATTACTAATAACATTCTTTGACTCAACATAACTTTTATGCTGTTCCATTAAAGCAAGACTTCAGATGACACACATTTTGCATGGCATTCAAAATATGATGCATTAATCAATGATTTCAGCATTCAACCATAAATAATACTCTGATTAACATATCAGTCATGCTGACAGAGCAGTCGGTGGAAACAGAAAATAGCCTACCGAGCCAGGATTTGCAGTGTGGCTTACGGTTTGTAAATGATGCGCGTATCAAGGAAGATAAACAGCATATCCAAGATTTTCATTTATTTCCATGGCATTATTGCTTTCGCTCGTGAACAGATCTGACGATGTGTTCGACATAAGAACACAATGAATGCATTACGATTGTCTTTACTGGGACATTCAAATAAGAAAATTTAAAAAAAACTAAATTGCTTGTGTTGGTTTAGATGTGATGCTTATGAAAAGGCCTGGATCCCGTCTTAGCACAAATGATGTCCCTTATTAGAGTGTGGCTTAAATTTCCTTTTAGTTTCAAAGTTTGAAGAGGTGGTAAATTTAAAAAGCCACAAAGTCTTGTCATGTGAGTCCAGAGACGACAACTCATCTAGGCGAATTAAATAAACAAGGTGCAAAGTGTTAATCGTGAGCTTTAGAGGCGCAGATAGGTGGATTTTTTTAAAGGGAGCCAGATGAACAGTTTCCATCTGCTGCCAGTCTTTAAACTAAGATAAGATGCCTCCAGCTCTGCACTTAGCATACTGGCATAAGAGTAATTTCAATATTCTCAAGTCAAGCTGTTGGCCAGGATTCACCATGGTTTGCGTTCTTTAAAGTATAAAAAATGGCGGTCATAATCTCAACATGTCTAGATTACTTTGCGTTGTTGATCAGAGGTTAGGCTCGTCACCACTACTGCTAATACAGGGAGATACTAATAGTACTTTAGAGATTTCATAATATATAACATCCAGTATGTGGTGTTTAATGACATTATTCTATTGCATTTATTTCTGAGGGATCATTTATCATTTATTATCCTGTGCTCTTATAATATATGACACTGGATCAATAATGTATATAAATAACAAACAAATAAATAAAATAATTCAATACTACAGAATAGAAATGATAAATTACAGCCTCAAAGTAACATCGCATTACTATATAATTATGTCATAGCGTAACATAATTTACAGGGCAATTAAATAACTGATTT
>JAUMHF010000017.1:3436709-3505516 GCA_032359275.1 Microctenopoma steveboyesi | reverse complement strand
TTAGGTAATGGGTGATTCCGCAGACGTTGTTAGTGGATGAATAGAGCCCCACAGAGGCAGGCTGTTTGGTTGGCTGAGTCACCATTGCCTGCTGATCAACAAGCAATTATCCTTTACTAATTTTCTGACCATAATTCCCAGGTAAAGATCTATCTACCAATTAGTTGCCACTTCCAGGCAAAGGCACATTATAGCAAACAGCAAAAGAGGCAAAGTGGATCGATGAGAACGACAACTGCCAGCTGACTAATATGGTGAAAGAAAATTCCTCCAAAGCCACCTTATAAAGACTTCAGACAAGAACGATTCAGACAGAGAACAACCTGACCCTTTTCTGCTCGTAGAAAGTAGACAAAACAAAACGATTAGTTGGAAAGAAGGGAGAGGATGAGGAGGGAGTGGTTGGAGCAGAAGCCAGAATGAGATGAAAAGGGTAAATGGGCAGGAGAGGGAGGGAGCATTTGGAAAGCAGATTGAGAGATAGAAATCACACTTCAGGACAGAGAGAGAGCATGAGCGAGAGGAAGGAGGAGGAAAAGGACAACAGCTAAAAAGGATGAGGGAGTGAGAGAAATATCCAGAGAGAGGAGAGGAGCAGGGGAGAACATAATATCAGATGTGAGTGGAGGAAGTCATTTAGTTAAATTTAGCCATCATTTAGAAAGCTCTTCATTCCCCCTAAACAGCTCCACACCAGCAGGCTGCTGGATGTCACAAAATGCCTGCTAAAAGTCTAAATGGAGGAGAAGAGGGGAGAGAAAAAGGAGGACAGGAGAGGAGAGGAGATGAGCAGGCTTGCTATGTGACACCTCTCTGTTCTCTGTCTTAGTCAGTGCAGTGACGTCAGCTTTTTAACAGCACTGGTGTCAAATCTGGCCTCCCTCCTGTTTCTAGCTCCAGAGAGACAGCCTGAAAGAGATGATTAGACACTGAATCTGTATTTTTAAGACATTAGTGCTTCTTCATCACAGCGGTCTGTACAGTCTCTGAAGCCTACAGCGGGCAGACACAATATCAACCATACCTTTCATGCATCTTTAAATGTTTTATTCCTCCTCCCAAATATTGCCTTGTATGCTTCACGCGCTCTGCACTCCCACTTGAAGTAAACGGCTACACCCGAGGAACAAACGGGAAATGATGGTGTTGCTTTTTCAACAGCACCTTACAGTGAGTATGAGTAAGGACTTAACAATGCAGGAAACCCATGTAACTGCATATTACAGCAGGCATAACAATGGCATTTCCTCAATGATCCTCACTCAATTCTGCATCGAAATAATAAAAAAAGAGCTGCGTGGATATAAAGGTAGAAATGAAATGTAGAAAATAAAATAATAAATCTGCAAAAAAAGAAGGAAAATTCTTCTATGCAGAGTATTAAGAGGCAAATGTCACCACACAGCATCATCCCATTAAAAACAACATAACAACCATATGAAGTACATTAACTTTTTAATCATTCAGTCTTAACTGCATATGGAGGTGCATCAGGTTCATTGTTAAATATTAATTAGATTTCAGGGAAAACTGGAAACTTTACAGCTCGTGATGCACCACATCAAATACAATAAAGCCTAATGTGCAGGGGCAACGGAAAAAGTATTTGTTTTTCCCAACTAGATGTTATTTTAGGAACCTAACTCCACCCTTTTCAGGCACACGGGAACTGCTATACAAATACTGTACCGGCTGAGTGAGTCTAGTTTTGTATACTTTCTACCTACTTTCTCATCTTTTTATGTAAATCTTACAGACGTATACTTTAAAAAATGTCTCTGCTCATTAGCTTTGGTTAAGGTTCAGTTTAAGAACATTTCTGAACATTACTGCAGTACAGATGCTCCTTTTTGAGTGAATTAGGAATTTTCCAATATTAGGTCTAAGTTGCGCTGACATGTTTTTTCTGGGTTCCCTTCTTGTTTGTCTCAACTGTGCACGAGAACACACACTGATACCTATGAAGTGTTTGCATGTGCTGTATATTATGAAGCAGGGAATAGTTGTTATTTAATATATTGTCATCTTCAGGGTGTAACACTGAATGTAGTTTTATTAATTTTAAATAAAACTCCAGAGGGCACCTTTAATGAAGAAAAGTGCTACAGAAAACGTTAATCGGGATTTAGCTGCAAAAACATGTTGATCAAGGTTTAGTTGCCATAACAACACAGTGGATAAAAAAATGTTTTCCAGACATTTTAGAAAAATCAGAAGTTAGCCAATGTCTATATACGTAGTTAAAGGGATGCAACTACACAGTTACCAGCAATCTTCTGCTTTTTTTAATTTATGAAATACTTTTTATAGTAAAACCATGTCATCACTTACAAACGCTGACTTGGCCAAAGTAGGTTGGTAATTATGTAGTGAAAACCAAATAAATGGATTTAAAAATGAATTATATTTATGTTGGACAGGTTTGACGTCTTCATCTATTCTCAGGATCTCCAGATGGCTAGCTGAACCCGACAGCCTTTACCTTTTACCACACAATGTGGACACAATGGGCGGAACAGAAACCGTTTCCTGATGGAGGTGCATTTGCTTTGGCTACCCCAAACTTTTAATTGGTATTTGATTAATCACTGGCATCCCAGTAAGGATCTCAGGCACGTTATCTTCAAACATTTAAGTTTAACACTTAAGTTTACGCGTTAAGTTTACAGTATTTAGCTTCTTTTCTTCTGCACAGTTAACATTGGTCTCTTATAAGTAAGCACGCACATCTTTGTATCAGACTCCAATGTTACCGTTATTAAGCTGTGTGTCGTTTTTTTTTCCCATCCTTTCCTTTAATAGACTTTCCTGTACTGTCTGGGTGTCGGTGCACCCTCGGTACCAAACCGAGCAGTAAGCTGCTTTGGCAGCGGCGGTATGCGGTGCCATCCTGCTGCAGCTACAGCTAAGTCTTAGAGAGATAATGGCTTATTGTCTGCTTCCCCTCAACCATCAACAGATTAGAGGCATGTAGACTATTCCTCTCCCCTTCTTCATTTCTCTCTCTCTCCTCCTGTTTTCTCTTTCCTTTTCTCACCCCCCTCCCTCCCCCTTATCACTTTTTTCTTTTCCGTAAGTCGACTCGCGCTCCTCCGCCTCCAACGCCCACCCCACACCCTGCATAATTTTTAAACATGTTCTCTCTGTTTTCTGACATCATCTTCTTTCTCTTCACTGCCAGAAACAGAAGAAAACTGCAGCGTCAGCCACCTCACCACCACCACCACCTCAACCTTCCCCTCGCCTCACCCCATTCTCTCTTCCTGCTTGTGTCTCTCTTTCTGTGGCACTGACCAGAAAACTGTTTATAATGCCAAACAGCGGCTGACGTGACCACCTGACATTTAGACAAACCATCCATAAAAGAAGCCGAGGAAACAGAGCAGAAAATGAGAATAGAGAGCGAAACGAGGGAGAGGGCCAAAGGAGGGTTGAGGTGCAGAATGGTGAAAAGCACGAAGGAGAAGGTAGAGATACAGGGAGAGGGAGCGAGAGGGGACAAACTGAGAGGAACACTGGCAGAGAAGCAAGACAGCAGCACAGGCAGAGGATATAATAGAGCTGGAAAATAAAAGGTTGGTGAAAGGAGGAGGAGGAAATGCTGGGGAGCAGAAGTAAAGAGACATAGGAGAAGAAGTAGAGAGAGGGCAGATGAGACTGTGACAGAAGAGTTATTTCAGTGGTCATGGACATCTCAATGAAAATGCCAACAACCCAATCAAAGCACTCAAAAGGGCAGAGCGATGGAGAAAAAGACAGCGAATGAGAAGGGGTGAGGTGGAGGAGGCTCATGAGCACAGAGAGGGACGGAGGCAGAGCGAGATGAAGGAGAGGGTGGAGGAAAAAAAATAAATAGGGAGGAAAAAGAGAAGAAGAGGGAATCACATGCTCACTTTAAAGAGCAGCGGAGGGGACCTGATACCATCCACGCTGGCAAAGGGTGGCAGAATTAGAACTAATTTGAGTCAAGAACATCGTTAAAAGAATATATAGATATGTATAGAAACAAAGTCAGTGTAACACATGGCACTGGCGTGACGTAAGACAGGGAGGCGTGCGGACGGGAAGACGGGCAGATAAGCTGTGTTATTTAGACGTCATTTGTCAGACAGAAGTAAGCAGTTGTCGTTGTTCGGATTTAATGGTGTGTAAAGGACACTGCAACATCAATTTTCATACAGCTGTGGTGTGTGTGCGTGTGTGTGTGTGTGTGTGTGTGTGTGTGTGTGTGAGCATGTAGCTGATATTGCTACTGCTGGAGTCTTGGAGCCTTTTACAACCTTTCCTTTATTATTTCCTTATCACACTGCTTTAGGCCTTCCCTTCCTCCCTCCCTCCCTCCCTCCCTCCCCACTCTCCCTCCCTCCCCACTCTCCCTCCCTCCCCACTCTCCCTCCCTCCCCACTCTCCCTCCTCTGCCTCCTCTCCCTTTACCTCCTCCTCAACATTTTCCTGTCTCTCCATCCATCTCTCTGCCTCTCATCTGCAGCTGACAGGGCAGTATTGTTCGGTTTACACTTGAAGCATGAGGAGCTCAGAGCCTCGGTTCCGTACCATTTACTCTCTTTTTTTACTTGAATTGATTAATTTTTCCACATGTTTCCATTGTTGTTTCATTTGGTTAATAAGACTCACTTTGATTTGATCTGGTTTGATTTCATTTTACTGGATGTCTCTTGATAACCCCCCCACCACCACCTATGGATGACTCAAGGTAGCGTTGGTAATAAAGTACATTGTGTTTGTTCTTTAATAGAAACAAATAAAAGCTAAATTTAACAAGAAACTGTTTACCAGCCATTAAGTGCTGAGTACGTTTCCTGGCCTTGTGAACCTGCAGGTTCTGGGTACTTTTTCCAAACCTTTTTTAGGAGTTTAAACATAGTTAGGATGCCTGTCCGCCCCCCAATCTATCCCCTCTCTCTCTCTCTCTCGCTCTATTACGAAGGTACCTTGTATAAGGCCTTCAACAAATCAACAATTGCCTCAGTCAGTCACGTAGCCAGCCTGTAACACAACCCATCAGCCAGCAAGTCAGTCAATCAACTTAACAACCAGTCCATCATTTAGTCAGTAAATCAGACTGGCAGTCAGTCTGCTGACGGGTTTCTCACCTCCTCCCTCCTCTCCCACTGTCTTCCCTGTAGGAGTGTGCTGCAGTGGCACAGTGTACCACGGGACCTTTTCAGAAGCACTCCTATGATGCTGGATTCCACAAGCTAACATCTATTAACACCCTCTGTCCCTTCTCCTCCTCCCCCTCTTTCCCCAGTCTCCGTCCCTGCCTTCCTTCCTTTGTCTTCCCGTCTTTGTGCACCCTGGGACCACTTTTTGCTGCGTCCTTACGATGTAGGTTCAACACTGCTAGCGACCATTACCAATCATTAAAAATGGATAGAAGAAGAAAGATGCTAGTGGAGCAACGACGGCCCGTGGCTAATGCATTTATATGCGCGCGCGCGCACACTCACACACACACACACACAAACAACCTATTAATGCAGACATGCATAAGTGTTGTTACCACACATGCAAGTGCAGAAACACACACACACACAACAGTAAACACCCTTCCACTGACGGTCACACACACACACCGTTACGGTCGTGATTATATTCACATAAACTTCCTGACTTTATGGAAATATGCAGTTTAAATTCCATCACATGGATTCACTCGTACAAGTAAACGCAACCACTCATGCAGGCACGTATAAGCAAGCAAACACTAATGCACATTCATAAACAAATTCAGAAGTACACATTCACTTTCAACTTGCAGCGCTACATTAATACGACACACAGCTTGTGCAGCATTCGCATGGTTGCGCTCAGTAAAGCTGTGTACACACACACACACACACACACGCACACACGAAGCAGAGATGCAGAGGCCCACACACTTTTAGCTTACGCATGGACATTTACACACAAAAGGGCACTCAAGCACAAAATAATCCCCTTACAGCTTCGCCCCGACACACACACACACACACACACGCATTATACTCTAACCCTAAGGATTTTTTTTCTTGAGAGCCGAGACAAACACTTATTGGCTGACGGTTTGTTCTTTACAGTAATCCATCTACCGCAGGCTTTTCAGCTTTTTACAGGTGTAGCTGGAGAACGGCTTTTTCTCGTTTTTAAGAAAAACTTCTTAATGTGAGAAACAGTTGCAGGATAACGGCTGATATTTTGAGTGCATACAGTATAATATGACAAGAAAACACAAGGAAAGGCAGGGAATTTAAACAATCCTTTGCTAACCTGGGCAGCAATTATTACAGCACTTCGATGCATTTCTTTCTCACTGTATTGCTCTCACCCTAAGAATCACATTCATGGATGAAAGTAGCTTCTACGGCTGCTGATGCTCTTTGAAGTGGTAATGTAACTCATTGGCTCCATATGTAGTATGCACACACACACACACACACACACATCACACGACACAGACACACACATCTGTACACATAGCCTAGGTGTGCTGCAACACTCTCTCTCTCTCTCTTTCTCTCTCACACACACACACACACACACACACACCATGCCCTAAAACCATGGAACTAAGTGAGAGAAAAACTGAAATGACACTAATGTAACATTAACAGACACATTAGCCCGCTTAATGTTAGCCCGCTAGCCAACTATTAGCCCACAGCTTATAGAAAATGTCATGTTAACAGAGAGGCAAAGCGGAAATAATAACATAACAAAAGTGCAACATTAACAGACACATTAGCCTCCACTGCACAGGCAAACCGACTCATTCAGACTTGAAGCTGCAGGGTGGCAAAGCAGATGGGCACTCCTATGCAGGATCTGTATTCACGCTGGAAGCTGAACTCCACCCTGCCCGAGTGTCCTTGAGCAAAACCCTGAATTCCTACCGGTTTCTACCGGCTGACCCTGACTCATCCAAAGCTGCATTTCCCCACCTGAGTCAGTGATTACCATACTGCTTTTATCTTAGTTATTTTTAACATGCTAGCCGCGGGACATGCTACAGTAAGGACCTGTTTTACATCCAGAACCACAGTGGCTCCACATCAGAAACCAATACAGGGGTTCAGCGACATTGCCCTTTAAAATGCGCCTGCATTAGCTTCAATGTTGGTGGACGCTGCTCGGTTAGTGGCATGCGTTGGTGTAAGGTTTACCTACTCGACAAAACTTATCTTTTATCTAGTTTTGACATCCAATCTCACGGGACTAGACTGAAAAATCATCATAATCGGAAGACGTGGCAGTGGAGCCCCTCCCTGGTGAACGAGAGCTGCAATATAAAGGACGCCTCTTCCTGATTAAAAGCTTAGTGAAATGCCACAAATGCTACAGAAACAATTAATGTAAGAACTGTCAAAAAGGTGGCTGCTGAGTTCCCAACAATCTCAGCAGCGGTATTAATTACAAGTACAGGATCGCTCGCTGAAGTAAATACTTAAGTGCATTTGAATGCCAAAAGACTGCTGAGCCACACGTAATATATCTAAAAGACGCAGCTCTTAACAGATTTTTTAGTTACTGATCTTTTAAGTTACAATTAGATGAGAGGTATTTATGCACTGTAAAAAGGATGAAATGAAGTGAAAAAGCACCAAAAACAGCAGACTCTGCAAAGCAAACGGTGCTAAGAGAACTAGGGTGGATGCAGAGAGGTAACAAGTTTACTTTGCTAACAAGGTTCTGAGATGTATAGTCATATTTGGAGCTCAAATTTTAAATAAAAAACTGATTTAAATGTTATGGCACGTGTAGGACAGCTTCCTGAGCCCACCACGCTCCTACGAGAACGCTCTGCCTGGGCGCTAACATAGCAAATAACCAGAAAGCAGAGGAAATTAAAATACTTCACTGAAATTGGTAGAAACGTACCATAGCTGTTAATGTTAGCAGAACAATTTGTCACGTTAAATTTGGATGTTGGTTTTCATGGATGTCTTGTAGCCACGCCGACCAATCTTTCATTATGAGCTCCAGATGAGAGGTTCATTTCATGCTTATTTTTAGAGTCGGCTGGCTGAGTAATCCTGTGTTATGAAATAACCCTCAGCTCCCACCACAGCGAGGCGTCTGCACCACAAGGTACAGAAAAACAGCAACAAACTGTTGTGCCAAAGTGGCTGCATTAAAAGCTCTGCACCAGGCACATGTAGTTTTTCATAAAGAACCTCATCAGACCTGCGTTTGGAGTTTAATCAACATGCAGTGCGTCGTTATCTACATGCAGAGGATGCAAACAATCGAGAAAGATTAATGCGGTGGTCTCTGCTAGTTGGGTAAAAAGTGTTACATGTGCAGAAAAGGGCTGGACGACCAAACTAGACATGGCATTTACTCACACATATGAACGGGTGGTAAAACCAAATTGGATCAGCTGCACAACAGCATTTTATGATGTTCATAATGTCAAGTTCCGTCACGCTGTTTCACGTGATATACACACGCTCCTTTATGTCCTTTCTCCTCTTCGTGCTGATTTTAAGCGGCAGATAGATGTAGCATTCTGCTGCGTGCGATGCAGTATTTACAGCAAGCACGAATAACTGGCGTCCGCTCATTAATGCCGGGAGATTTCAGAGCCCCGTTTGCCTGTGACTTTAGGTCAGCTTGGTGGATTTCCCTCCACAGCTGAGGTATAAATTCCGAGTGGACAGGGTTATGATGTCATTACTTAATGCCAGACATTACTAGGCGAGCAGCACAAGATGGAAAAGTCATTCCTGATTAATCGCGTCTGCTGGGGAATACATTTTCATTTTCTCTTTCACTTTGTCTCCCAGTGCATAACAGTGCTTCTCCTTCATCTCCGTCCCAGTCTGTCTTTAACACACTCGTTCTGATCTCTGCCTCAGTTCCTCCCTTTTTCTTGTGTTCCCACACTTGTTCTTATTTCCCCTCTGTCTCTCCCACTGCCCTCTCAGCCTGCATTAGTCGGCTGTATGTAGGCCATGGCTCTTTTAAAAGTTCTGTCGTTTGAACACTATGAAGACAAATTACTCGCTCATTTTCAAACCAGCATGGGAACCTTTTTTTCATTCCATTACCACAAGCATATATTTAACATATATTCTGCGTATTCTTTGATACATCTTTTCGGTACCTTTTTTTTTTACCTTTACATATTTTGCAGGTGTTTTCATATATATTTAAATTTCAGTGCCTAGAGGATGAAAAACACATGGTTCATGGCTTCCAGTATTCATTAGCTGTCTCCCTCGCCATCTCTTTACTCTCCATTGAACTGTGTACTCTGCGGTAGTTAACTGTATTGAAGTGTGTGTGTGTATTCGCTGGTCTCACTGGACCTCTAGAAGGACCCTCAAGTACCTGAAAATCATCAGTACTCAATGAGATGCCTCGCTCTCTACGTTGCAGGTGTGCACATACACACATACAAGCTCCTGCTTGTTCTCTTCTCTGGCTCCAAACGTCTGAACTGTGTGTGGTCTGTGGTGTAACTGAGGGGATTTAGTTATTACACAAACACCTGAAAACACAATTTCTCCTTGTCTGTGCACGTCTGTGCTGCTTAGTCTGTCGCACCCACGTAGAGGTTCAAATTGTAAGTGCTCCCATGGTTCCCGTACACAAGAAACGGATATTTATCAAAACACACAGACGAGCCCACACGAATGTTCTACACAGAGCCGAATTTAAAGAGAGCTGTGACTGAATGCATCGTAAACAGGGGCGACAATGGCTCAGTTCAAATCCCTGGGTTGGTAGTTTGACTCCCATCTCTGGGCCACATGTCAAAGTGTCCCTGGAATCAAAAGCTTCCAGACAGACGTTTGGATAAAACCAAACACATACTTGAAGGAACATTTGAGAGTCAACAAGCAGAGCTCAACAAGCACTGGTGGAGTGCAGCCGGATCCAGTTTGTCAACAAAACGACACCAGCAAATTAAAAATTCTGATTAATCAGGATTAATCACAGACCGATTAACTCGGTTAATATAATAACCTAATACCTCTCCTGTTCCTGCAGCTCATTACAACCCATTTTTTTTCCCTCTAAGCCTGTAGCAACTGTAATAATTATGGATGAAGCAAAAAGTCAGCAGGTGAACCGATACTTTAATTCATCACTGTTCCACGGCGCTGAACGTTGTGAAACGAGGAGTTGGTTTGCTGATGACTGCCTAACAAACTGAGCCACGGTGGCCTAAACGGGAGGACTTCTTTTTTTGGTTTCATTTTTCTAAACTGAGCGAAAACAAATGTGGCAAACACTGCACGCACATGTGATCTGCTCACATACCACACGCAGGAACCTTCATGTGGATACTGAAATGTTGTGACGTGCACAGGAGGCCATATGTGGAGGGATTTTGTCTGAAGAGGACTGTGGGATCAGGGTGAAAGCTGCTAAAATAGCCATCTAAGTGGAGCTTGCATGTTGGCGAGTTTCACACTGTATGCGTGTAATTCCCTGAGTCCTGTAGGCTTACAGTGAATTTGGATTGGGCAGATAGCTCTGTATTAATTAGCCATCTTCTCATCCACGGGAACAGTGTGTGTGAGTGAGTTTGAGTTCGTGTGTTTCCCCATGTGTGATATTAAAATGCCAGGCAGGGGACAGACAGCAAGTTCCAGTATCTTGTTGTTTGGCATTGATTCAATGTCAGCTAATGTGTGCATGTACGTGTGTAGGAGAATGGGTGCGAGTGTGCACGTTGGTGTTTAAAATGTCCTCATAAAGATTAAACATGAAACGGCTTTCAGAAGAAGAGACATTTAATCAGTACAAAGAAAAGGGAATAGAAAGAAGTCAGCTGAACGTCCTCTGTGTGTCACATGTCACATAAGCACTGGATTGTTATGATCACACCTGCTGAAGAAAGGGCTAAATTTATTTTCCTTCCTGTCTGAGTATTTTACGCTTTGAGACATTTGGCAAAAACGGTAACATTTGCCAGATTTGAGGATTTTGCCACAAAAAAAAGTCAAATTTATAACCGTTGCATTCAGACAACACAGTGATGATTCACTGTAATTACACCAATCAGCCACAACATTAACACCACCTGGTGGCTTCAGTGCTGTGTTGCACCAAGGTCAGCGATAGAGAAATTTAATGGTGGCCATGATCGACAGGTGTCAGGACACGACGCGCCACAGCTTGCTGTGCAGGGGGCTGTGTAGGGGCTGCAGACGGATTCACTGATCCAGACGACGCATCCGACCCATGTCCACTCTAATAATATTAGTTTATATTCAACTTGCTGCTGTTCTTAATTATAATTATTAAGTAATAATTATAAAAACACTGTGTGTGCTGACTAAACAGAATCCCAACAGTACTGTTAAAGCAGGACACATTCTAATTTAAAAGCAAGTTGAAAAATTGATTTTAGTGAAACTTTCACTGAAATATTGTTAAATCGTAAAAAATAACCACTAAAAAAAATAATAATAAAACTCTGCGAACTACCTCAAACTTTCATTTTCATGCCACCTGGGTCTTTATTTGCACTTCAGCTCATATCTGAAGATACCTGACATTTTTAAGTGACATTTCCAGACAATCAACAATTAGTTGTGTGGAATTTAAAATGCGACATCTCATTTGAAAGGCTGGCAACCATCTGGGGTTTGACGTTTGACAAAATAAATTATTGCCACCCTACGTCTGTCTTTCCAGATGTCTGTCTGCCCGCCCGCCCTGTTATTTTCTCTCACACTGCCTTTCTGTGTTTAACTCTTCAGTAACTAAAAATAGCTGCGGGTCTGCGGCACATCACACTGTACTAATGACACCAAAAGGTTTTTGCTTCTGACCAATATCAGGGGAAAATCGCTGGTAATGGATTAAATACGCAAATGACACGTGAGTTTTTTTGTAAGGACAGAGGTCATACAAATCCTATCTATACAAAGCTGCTTATGATTCTGAAACACACACACACACACACTCACACACAGTAAAAGCTAAGTTGCAGGTGTTAAGAAGCAGTTGCTTCAGTCATAAACATCTTAAACACCATCATCTTATTCATCAACATGCACAGTTCTTCTGCAGTCACACCTCAAATCCTTTTATTTCCAAGCTGACATACGGCAGGGGAGTACAGATAAAGACAAAACACACACACACACACACACACACTCGAAATATAAATGCACTGTGTGAAACATCCCAAGGCAGATCAGTGTTAAGGGAAAGCATAGGCACTGCACACAGCTCAAATAGTGCTACTAACTAACACACACACACACAATTATCTGGAATTTTAACACGGCTTGAAACCATTTTCATCTTCATCGCAGAGGGGAAAGATCTCACAGATGAGTGTGTGTGTGTGTGTGTGTGTGTGTGTGTGTGTGTGTGTGTGAGTGAGAGAGAGAGAGAGGACAAGCACAGAGAGACGGGCACTGAGAAAGAGAAGAGGGAGAAGTGCACACAGAGATGCTATTGATAAACAGGGTAACAGTAACATTCCCACCGAAACGAGGCACATTTTAACACTTTCTTCTCCATATGAACTAACACACAGCAACCACCCTGTCACACCGCCACGGAGACAACTGCTCCTCTGTGAGTGACTGCACAGAAGTCATGTTTCAGCGAGCACGGTCCTTTTCTGTCCTCCAGATTAAATGTCATCCCATCGCTCTCTTCTGTGCGTGAGCCCGTCTCTGCTCACTCTGTGTTTACAGTAACACAGGTTATTTAGTTAGCTGCTGAGACCAAACAAGATTTCTCATCCTGTTTGGGATGCGTACACACACACACACACACACACACACACACACACACAGGAAAACTACATGGAATTTGGACCTGGACTTATTTCATTCCTGGTTTATTTATTTTGAGGAGGATATCTGCACAGTATTGAGGCCCAGGGAAATTAGCATGCCCATACTGTTCCCCAGATGTACTGCTGTGTCCAAGTTGGCTTCTGCACTCGCTTGTTCACTCGTGCACGCGCACGCGCACACACACACACACACACACGCACACACACACACACACACACACTGAACCAACGTGCATGCACAAAGGCTAGCTCTCACTCTGTCGTTTACATTCACTCTCCCTCTCAGCATCTCCAACGCGCACGCACAGAAGGACACACGCACGCAGCGCTCAGAGCGGCGTGCGCGCACACACGCACGCGCGCGCACGTAACTCTAACACATACACCAACGCTGTCCGCAGCAACCAAGCAGCACGAATTCTTTTTTTTACCCCTCACTCTAATCTAATGCTCTCCAGCACACACACACTCCTGTGGGCACGCACACCACACACACACACACACACACACACACACACACACACACGAAACCCTCCAGAACTCACCCTTGGACGAGGAGAAATCCCCGATGAGAAGCCCCAGGAGGAGGAGGAGAAGCGGGAGGTCGCGTCTCAGCCTGCCCGTCTCCTTCACGTTGAGCCTCCACCTCATCGCCAGCGTCCCCGGCGCTCCCCAATCCGTCATTCTGCTGTTAAATAAATCCAAGCTGGCTTAATTTCAAAGCCTTCTCCCCACCTTGCCGCTCTGCTTGGCTGAAGGAAGCGGAGGGGGGTAAAAGAGGACGGCGCCCCCCCCTCCTCCCTTTTCTTTCGTTTCTATACAAAACAACAAAATGATAATTACACGTCCAAATTAATCACGATTATCCCCCACACACATGTCCATGTTGGCGCTGGGACAGGACAGCCGGTGACGCGCTAACGGGCTGAGGTCGGGCAACGCGCCGCTGGTGTGAGCTGTCATAGCAGAGACCGGAGGACCGGAGCAGAGAGACAGAGAGATGAAGAGATTGTGTGAAGGAGGAGAGAGAGATGGTTGGTAGGTCCGCACAGCACAGCGAGCGAGCGACGACTGAGCGAGGGAGAGAGGGAGGGGGGGGCGCAGAGAGAGAGGGGGAGAGAGAGAGAGAGAGAGAGAGAGAGAGAGAGAGAGAGAGAGGAAAGGGACGAAAAGTGGTGGAAGGAGGAGAGTCAGAGGAAGGTAGGAAGCAAGTAGAAGAAGAAAAGGAGGGAGGAAGGAGAAGAGGGGGATGAAAAAGAACGAGACTTCAGGTGTGAGTGGACAGGAGGAGAGTGCATGATAAGAACATGGGAGAAAAAAGTGATTAAAAGAAAGAAACGGCAAAGAATTGGTTTTCAGTATGGATGAAAGAAGCCAGAGGACGAATACGGGATCAATTTTAGTGCAGAATAGACGAAGAGGGATGGAAGGAGGGAGGTGGAGAAGATGAGGAGAGGAGGATGAAGGAGAACTGAGTGAGAGGAAGAGGGGAGAGGAAAGAAAGAAACATTTCCAGAGACTTAAAAAGAAAGAGGATAAAAGAGGGATCACAGGAGGGAAACAAAAACCTGTATCTAGAAAGAGAAGAGGTAAAAATGATAAATGCAGAAGGGGTTAAAGAATAAGAAGTGACTGAAAACAAGGGTGAAAGAAAAGGAGGTGGGGAGGAGGAGAAGAGAACAGGAAAGAACTGAGAGGAACTGATGGGTGAACAGCAAAGAAAGATCAGGGGTCAGAGAAAGAGCAAAGTGGAAGGAGCAAGAGAGCAGGAAAGGGAGGAAGGAAGGAAGGAAGAGGGAGAATAGAAAGAGTGTGGAAAGGCTGGAAAGAAGAAAAGAGACTCCTCAAAAAGTGATGCATTCAGAGAGGGAGGGAGACAGGAAGGGGAGAGGGGGACAGAAATAGGGGGGGGGGGTGATGGCTATTGGGAGAGGAAGAGGAGGACTAGAGAGGAAGAAGGTGGGACAACAACTAAGGACAGGAGGTAAAAAAATTAGAAAGGAGAAGAGCTGAATGGGGCAGTTAGGGTGAGGGAGGTGGAGCTGTTGGCTCAAGCCCGCCGCGCGCACACACACACACACACACACACACACACACACACACACACACACTTTCAAGCACATTTTCAGAGTATTTGAGAAGGTTAAACACAAGAAAAATGATCACACTCTACCTCTTGCCAATCAATCTCGGTGCCATATAAACACCACTCTGATTCTCTCATTCTCTACGAGCGGTTGTGTGTGTGTGTGTGTGTGTCCGTACGCGCTCCAAGCAGAGCCACGCGCCAGATATTGATCCCCAGTCCCCGGTGGAATGTGCAGAGGCTCACGCTAACAAGATTACAACGCTAAAAACACGACGTGGAGTCTTAGCCCGCTGAACCACCAAAGGCGGCCGACAGCAGCAACATTTGGAGGCAAATGCAAATTACACGCGTCACTCGAAGTCTGGCCCATTACAGTAATTCACAGCAGGCGTCAGCCAAAACCTGCACATGGTGAAAAGAGAAGCCGCCGGGTGGGTGAAATCACCTCTGGTTTTCTGAGAGATTCTCCAGAGGTCAGATGAGGATTTACTACTTGTTGCCTTTCTGTTCAGCTAAAGGTGGCTCAGAGGGCTGGTTTTTAGTGGTAGAAGACAAAGTTGATCCAAGCCATCCTGGGAAACCAGGGATGAGCAGTTAGGTAGACTTTTATAAACGGATCGGTATGATTTGTGAACTACAATAATCAGGAGATGCTAGACAGAAAAAAACACTACATTTGGACTAATCATCATTTAGCTTCAGGGCAGTAAAACGCCCCCCGGGTGCTTCAACCACATGTTAGTGAATTTAAAGGCTACAGCAACTTGTTTTTGCTTTAAATAGTTCATAATAGATTTATTGCTAATCTCCCACCATGTTCATCCACACTGATTTTGTTCCACTTGGCAGCCTCCTTCCCTCTTATACAGATAGTTAACCATCTCAACTTTGATATTACAGCATGTGTGTTTGTGCACGTCTGTGTGTTTGTGCCCCGCACGTGTTTATACAGTACGTGTGTGCCTGGGCGTTAGTACGAGTGTGTGTCATGTGTGTTTCAGCGAGTGGCTCTATGCGTGTGTGTGTGTGTGTGTGTGTGTGTGTGTGGGGGTTGAGCCATTTCACAGCATTACTGTGAGTCATCCATCAAGCTGGTAGCTCTCTGTGCATTGGGCTAGTTTCGTCATTTTATTAATTCTTTTTTTTACATCCACTGGTGGGAGTCTTCATAGCAGCATACGGTCCTAAAAAGACTGTAGTTTCCAGCCCCGACGAGAGGTTGTTTGACACAAGAGCACTCCTGCTGCTTCACTTAAACACAGAGGCAGGCGAATAGAGGGACAGAGAGAGTCACAAATATATGTATATATATTTAGAGAGAGAGAGAGAAAGAGAGAGAAATATCGTAGGTAGAGACAGATAAATCCAGAAAACATTACTTATCAAAAACCAGCCAAATGCTGGGAGCATCCATCCAGCACTATGGACAGCTCCAGTCTAGTACTGAGTGTAGTAAGGCTGCCATCTATTGGCCAAAGATAGACCCCCATTGAAAGGGAAGGAGCAAGAGCAGCCAGGGAGTGAAGCTGAATGTTAAGTGCACATTTGTGACTCAGTGCAGAATTTACTCAACCACTATTTTGTGCCGCCTCCGTGGCAGATTGTTGTTGAGAAAATGTTGACAAGGGAATTAGCTGCAAAGCTAAAAGCAGTAACCTCTGGACAAGAAGCGGCTCCGCCATAGCGAGTTGTCCCCAATTACTCCCCTGACCGAAATCACCAGCACCACCAATGCAGATAATGCAGCTTAGGTTTGCACTGTGGCTCAGGGCTGGGCGCTGGCGTATGTCCTGCTCTGGAGAACGGTGAAAAGGAGTCGTTTCATTGGATAAAAATTATGATACCCCCCCGAGGATGGTCTCTGCTGAAATGATATGGTTACAACGGTAACATGGTTAGGAATAAAGTACAGCCATGAACGGTGCTGCTACAGTGTCAGCTGCAACGAGCTCAGACTGGAAATCGTACTTTAGTTGTGTACTGCTGCAGAGGCAGAGCAAAATCACCGCCTAAAAAGTCAACAACCAAGAGAGTTCAATGAGTTCCGCTCTACCTAGTGTATAGGCACTAAATAAATCATCTGTCCTCTAGCTCAGTGGTCCTATGGGCTGGCTGTCCCCGTGCCCCGAATCTAAGAAAACACTTCATATAATACTGTGTTTTTAATGCAGTTAAAGCTATGAGCCAATCCTAGTCCGACCCTGGTTTGCAGCCACCAGAGGTCTCCTAACAGTAAAAGGTAAAAAAAACATATATAGGGTGCGTTGATAATGGTGTTTGAATGTTTTTCACAGGAGTTTTTCATCTTTTATAATAGAAAGTTTATAATTATTATATAATAATTTATTATCAAATATAATTTTGTAATACAAACTAAGAATTACATTCATGTTAAAAGTGGCACATTTATTCGACTCTTGACAGAAATAAAAATGCTCTTATTATTAAAGATAACACCCGCATTCCATTTATCTCACAGACTGATAATTACACGGGGATGACTTGAGAATTAATTAAGTTATAACATGGCTGAATACATTATAGCCTTTAAATTACAGGTGAACAAATTAGTACAGTGCGTGCCAATTAAAAATGCCAATTATACTATATAAAATGGGCACACGCGCACACACACACACACACACACACACACACCACTTCATCACTTATTAGAAAAAACCAGTGAAACTGATCGTTCTGCTAATGACAATCCACTGTTTGCAGCAGCGACTACAGCCTCCATATTTAAAGGGTTAGCAATAATCAGTTAAAGGCAACAGAAATGTTTCGTTTTCCCCCCAGAGTTCCCAGAGGCTCAAGGCAGCATTTCCACCAGAGATCTCTATTTTCTACTCTTCAGAAGAAAAGATCTACTGTGGTGTGTCTGCAACAGCTTTAAAGTTTGGCATGTTTCTTCGAACTCGGACCGCAGAGGGGCAGAAGTTAAAACATTTCAACTTCTGGTAAAACAACATTCTGCTCCAAATGTGTTTTCAACAATCAGCAGTCTGCCCAGCATCTGTTTGAAGCTACTGAAACAATTAGGGGATACTCGTTGTTCATCCGATAATTCCCTGCTCTTTTGTGAAAGGTTTATTCTGCATCCAACCAGAATATTCAGTCAATCATCATGTTTAATGACTTCAGATGCATTTCATACATTAAGACGTGTAAAAAGTCACATGTTGTCCCCTCACATACATCACCACGTCTTTCATGACTCACGATCTGTGATTTTATGTTTTGGATGGAGACCGAAGGGTAAATCGTGTCAGAGGCTTCACAGTTGCACCAAACCTTTCTCATCAACGCCCTCCTGAGCTGTTCACTGCTTCAAGCTCTACTGTAAGACTCATTCATAGCCTGTATTATGTGGCTGTGCATTATGAGAATATACAATGTCTAATGGCAGAAAAATGTTCCAGCAACTGTTTTGGCAAATCCCGTTTGGGGTCATTTGGACACTCTTTGGCAGTTTTGCATAAAGCATCGTGGACCACACAAACACGGAGAAAGAACTGTTTGGCCCATGTTCGGACATGGGCCAGAAGATCATACTGCACAGAGCTGGCACAGACTGATCCTCAAAGTATCAGACTCAAAATCCACTAACCTTTTAACACTTGGAAGAAAAAGTTCAAACAGTACAGAGCCACAAAAGTCTAATCGAATGCTCAAAACAAACCCCAGACTCTGAAGTTGCAAGAGGCTTGTGCACAAATGTCAAAGAATTGAAAAAGACAGTTTCACCCTAAATCTTCAGATATGTCCTGATTTACAAGGTTGGAAAACAAGAGTTCCTTGATCAGTTAGGATCAGTTTTAGGATCTGAAAGTTGCTCACGTCATACAGTCCGCAACGACATTTAGCTGGAGTATCAGGTAAAAGAAATAATCTCATGTTATTGTGTTTGAATTCCCAAGAGAAGTCGTAGACTATAGTTAACTTTACCAAGCCGGGGTCATTGGAGGAGAACCTTAATTGACTCAAGTTGATCCCCCACAGGTCAGAGAAACCAGGACATTTTAATGAGCAGAGGTCTCAAGGTGAACCACTATATTTATTCAAGTAGACAGAAAAAGTTTGAAGACACCTCATTCAGATGAGAACAGAATGTTGAACTACTTTGCTGTGCTGGACCATGCCCAAGTTGTCTTCCTGTGTCTCCTCATACAAACAGAAGGCCCTCTGTCTGGAGGTGAATTGTGTGTTCTGTGGCGAGTGTGTGTATGCGTGCGCCTTTGTGAGTTAACAGAACACACCTGTTCTCCTAAGAGAGCTCAAAGTCAAGCATGAAACCTTTTAGAGAAAATTACAGCATAGAGAAGAGTGTCTTCAGTGACAAAAGTAAAAAAGAAAAAAAAGAGATAGAGACAGAAAAATGAGGATGAGGCAAGTGAGATGAGAATCATCCCAAAGCAGGGATTACTAGAGTAGAGAAAAGATGGCAGATGAGTTGAGAAAAATAAATTAGGAGGAAGGATGGGGGCAGGAAGAAGGAGGCAAGGAGAGCGAGTAAAATATGCGAAGAAGAACAGGAGTCCCTGGTGATATGTGTAAAAAAATAAAAATAAAACATCTGGCCTCCTGATTAAAACCTGAGCTCTTAGCTCACTTTAAATTTCTGTTATTCTCTCCAGCAGTAAAATAAGTCTGTAGTGACTTAACAACCTTGGAGACACCTGCTGATTTTAAAGACAACATAAAGTCCTTAATTAATTGAAGGAAAGAATTATAAGCATTAAAAGGTGTGAAATCCTACTGCATATTTGCTCGCCAAATTATTGTTTAGTTTTAATGGTGAAAAAAATGTTTCTGCATAAACACATTTTCAAACACAACTAGAACTGAGCACTGCGATATCACAGGGGTCCATGCGAATGTGGCACGTGTCGCTCCATGCTCGTCGAAATCCCTCACACATCCTAAAAGATTACAATCCTGCAGCACCATTATCCAGTTGTCCTACAGGGTTCAGAAAATCAGAGTTTGGCCTTTCATTGTTTCTTGCATTCAGACAATACTTGTGAGAGCGTGTGGTAAAAATCTGCAGCAGACAGTAGTACAGTCAGCAGTAATAGTAGTACAGCACAGTTTTAAGTCACAGTGCAAGATTCTAAAGTAAAATCATATCAGATGTTTCCCTTTTGCAATCATTACAAAAAAATCATAATTTCCTTTCTTGCTTGTTTTAGATACCAGCAACTTTCCCCGATCAACCTTTTCAAGCTTGTAGCTTGAATATAGCAGAGAAAAGGAATAATAAGAAGAAGAAAAAAGAAACAACAGGGTTCCACGCTCTGCTGGATGCTTGGAAACGCTGCCGCTCACCTCCGCTTGCTTGGACCCTTAATACGATTTAACAGCACGTGTTAAGTTGCAGTTGAATTCTGTTGAGATTGAGTTCGTCTGGGTTGTGGGGCAGTAAAATGGGCCCAAATTATGGCACTGCCAGCATCAGATCTCACAAATGGCATGAGGTGTTTCTGCTGGCATGCAGTGTGTATTCTGTTCTTTTTATAGTGTGGTAGCTTCTTCATTGTTCCCCCGATGTTCAACTCATCAACACTAAAATTAGCAAATGGAAGAGCGGCCTTAAGTTTCCTCAACATAACTGTATGGATAAATGTGACATACTGAGGTGCCACATACAAATGTGTAAGATTGTCTCACATTCAATAGGAAATAATTTCATGTACTTTTGTTTGATTATCTTTATCTAGTTTAAGGACTTAAAGAAATGGATAAAACTCACAAACCTCTAAGCACTTCCGCTGTGGCTGTAAGGAAGGAAGGTACCTCCACATGTTTGTTGGCATTTCTACAGTTCTTTTCACCAAGGTAATGATATTGTAGCCGTAGAAACTCACAGCATCCCTTGTTATAGTCGTGACGTGAACAGGGCATAATGGGTTATAAGGAGGAATGAAAAAAAATAACCATCAAGAGAAGAAAATAATGAAGGGAGAAGGATAGAGGAGAGCAGAGGAGGATGGAAAAGGTAAAGTATAATGGCTCTGATGAGGGGTGATTATGAAATAGGTCAGAGAAGGGTGGTGGAAAAGCAGGGGGTGTAGAACAAAAAATATTAGAAAGAAGAGGTGGAAAAAGGAGTTAACATCAGATTTGTGGACATGTACAACTCCCTCCCAAAGCCATTAACCAGAGATCCAATAGTCTGCCGATGATGTCAGCGAGAGACCAACTCTGAACCTGCAGCACTGATAATGAATGGCAGACAGGCTTTGTGGAGACCGTGTGAGCATTCATCGAGTTGTTTGAGTGGAGTTGCAGGAACACTGGCACATTCTGGTCCCCCCATTTGCACCAACACTGGGGAGAAAATTGTAGAAAAAAGGTGTAGAAAGGCAGAGAGAGAAGAACTTGTGAATTAGGATGCAACTGGGTTACTAAGGGAGGGAGTGAGGTGGAAAGGAATTGGGGGTGGATAGAGTAAACAGATTGGGAGAAGGTGTGGTGATGATAATGATGAAAGCTGTGCGAGAGTGTGCTGGCTGGCTGGAGGGAGGGAGAGAGAGACACCGCGAAGAGGAAAGAGACGCAGGAGAGTGGGGGGGTGGTAATGATGATGGTAAGGGATGATGAGATGTGGTTAAATGAGAAATTATTTGCAAGATGAGGCGGGAAGAAGAGGGATCTAGGTTTAAACATGGAGGAGGAAAGCACAGAAGGCTGTCAAAAAAAGGGGGACGGAAAGGAAGAGGGAGGGAGGTATATGAGCACACACAATGTGCTATTGACTGAAAGCTTTCTCTGTTAATTGCATATTCCCTGTGATTGCACTGTGAATTGCAGTGTTGAATGAGAATAAGTTTCTCACACATTTTCCTCCACAGATAGACCCAGACATGAGAGATGTAGGGGGATGTTTACAGAATATCTGGAGATGATGTATAGAAATGATAGGGTAAAAAAAAGAACTTAGTAGAAATAGTACGACACCTTGTGTTTGATATTGACTTGATTTTTACAATTCTGTGCTTTATATGTTCCGTTAATTTAGACTATAGATATACAATCTGAGAAATAAATAGTGCATGTAAAATCAGATGGCAGAAACTGCTTCAGCCAGGAACTAAAAGAAACATAGAAACATTTGATATAAACCCCCTTACGGATGGGGTTGTATAACTACGCCTCCTGAAATTCATGAACCCATGTTGACACCGCGATGGAACAAGCAAATGAGGACAGAGTCCAATTACATGACACTGAACCCCCACATCATTCTCTCGCACTGAACAAAAAGTTACAGCGTAAGCAAAAAAAAAACTCAGCACAAAGTTAGAACAGTCAGTCGTGACAAAATGAGAATGAGGATTCACCGCGTTAGCATAACTGCGGCTGCTAATGATACACATCTAATTAGAACCTCTGCACCTGCTGTGGCTAATGTCACAACAAGAGTGTACATTTTCAAGCTAGCAATATACCTGAATGTCCATGGGAAACAAAGAGCATTTCCTCCCGCTGTCAGTTTAATGCGTGCACTAACAAACTGCTTCGGTGTCAGAAGCTACTTTTCTGCCAACTCTCTCCTGCTCTCCCACGAACAGGAGCTTTCTCTCTACCTGAGCTGTAATTACGGAGCCCTGCCCACATTATTCTTTCCTCCACTTAGAAAGTCAGGGCTGTGAACTACATAAGATTATCTGACCACCAACTGTGGGCGGACTACCATGGGAACATTATGGAAATAAAACCGTGTAATGAATAGGAATCCTGGACTACATAGCCATAACTTCCTCCTGACTATAACAAGGGCTTATCCACATAAATTACAATCATGCTTTCGTTGGTACAGATATTCTAGAAATGTGAATGAAAAGGTCAATGGTAAAGATTTGCAGAGACACTGTTTATCATTATTTATTACACTTTGAATCATTCTGATTTAAGTTGTTGTCCTTGTCACACAGTACTATACCAGCAGATAAATGCTGTTTGGATCTGGAAGTCTGAAGTGGCCCATTTAACCAAAGCCTCAAGGTGAACCTACTCACTTACCTCAGCCCGACATCAAAACAGCAGCAGGTATTTGTACGGCAACACTCCCTGGAAGCCCTGAAAGGAGTATATACACATGTGGAGCGTATCTGGTGCACAAAGACCCTTGTTGAGCGTTGACCATGACGTTATGATTAAAAGAAATCTGGAGTATACCGTCAACTATAAAACCTATTCACTAGTGGAAATTAGTTGTACAACAGAAATCTTAATAGAACAGTTTTAGCATTTAGAAACACATACTGGACCACAGGCTTTCTTTGCAGGTGCACAATGCTAAACAGCCAGGTGTGTGTGGCACAAGCTGCTCAGAGGTGGGCAGCAACTCAACAGTGGGTGTTCTTGGCAGGTGAAAGCAGGCAATGAGGTTCTGACAGAGGTGAGTATATATGTAAAACACAATAGGCAGTCTCTGGCCTACTGTTAGGTTTAACAAAATGGTGGCCATCACAGTCTCTCTCACACGATTAGCAAATATGCAGAGGCTCCAGCAAACAGCTGATGATAACATGGGCGAAGTGAATACTGTAGCAGGGGTTACTTACCACAGGGGAACATTGAGCAAACCTGGCTGCCAGGTAAAATCCAATGACCAAATACACCTCATTCACTGAGGTGGCAAGCAGTGTAAAAAAGCAGGTGAGCAAGGGGGCGGAGCCAGGTGGAAAAGGAAGGAAAATAGCTCAAAGGAAGTGGGAGGAGCTGAGAAGTGAGTGAAAGAGAGAGTCCAGAGAGAGAGAGAGAGATGTTCATGAGCTTTTGAGCCTGGCTTATTTTTTGGGTTCCACAAGGCTCTTCTCTTTTTTCTCAGTATACACTAGCTAACTCGGTCACTCCTGGACATATCGGCATAGATGTCTGAGCGACACCTCCAAATTAACCTAAACAGAAATTTTGATCTTTCTGGGCAACCACTCCCCTCAGCAAAACACCTCAGTTCAAACTGACAGGTGAACCTGCTACTCACACCCGTCAGTCAGACGTGAGCGAGCCCTCTGGAAGGTGGAGCGTCGTCAAGAAAGCAAACAAGCCCACTAGTTTGTGAATTCCTGCACCTCAAAGGTTTGTTGGATTCGAATAAAATAACATATATCACAGTGCAGAAATGTTCAGCAATGGGTAATGAATTGTGTTACGTGGTCGAACTGCAGGCGGCTAAAGAAACTTTGTTTGCATTGTCTTTGTCTAAAGTATTACTAAACAAATAAATTAGAGAAATCATTTGTGTCTGCAGTTAGCACGAACTGTTCTTTATAAGGAGGGATCTGTAGAGTCCACCCGAGCCCTATGTCTGAAGCCTGACAGGAGAGATGAATGTGCTGAACTTCCAATGATAGGTGACACAGCCAATGCATTTGTGGACACATGGTATTACAAAGTTTAATAGATTGCAGTTTAGTTCAAGTTTGCATTTTAATTAAAAGAAATATACTAATAAATACCGTTTGGCATGTGCTGACGTATATCCTGTGTAAATAAGTGTGCCCCATGTCCAACAAAGAAACTGTATACTTTATTATATGTCAGGTCAATACAGACTAAATGCTGCAGGCCACAATAAATATATAATCAAAATGATCTGGAAAAAATATACCGCGGTTGAAAGGGAATGGGAAACTGCACACGACCATTTTAGGAGACTAAAAGACAATGATGCCATATTATAGGCCAAAAATCTATCTTACTACATGTTTTATGAAAATCCAAAACACGAGAGGGAATAAGCACAGGTGTTCTGTCAGGGAGAAATTAGATCCATATGTAATTACTCAAACAATCCTACACTACCAAAACGATTCAGGCTGCATAAACACCTGGTGCTCTGTAATGTAGGAAGTAAATTATGCCCATGGATGCCTTCAGTGTGTTTTCAATGTCCGAGAACTTTCATTTGATTTATGAGCTGTGATATGATCTTTATTCTGCAGTGAAACTCAAACACATGATCAATATACTTTAAAACTGTGACACCTCAACAGGCCAAAATGGTTGGATCACAACAGGACCATGCTGACAGATCCTTTTCCTTTTCTTCCCTCTTTTAGAGCAAATTCAGTTCAGCCAGAAGTAAAAAAAAGGTTGACCTCGCAGTTAAAGTATGTGAAATCCAATCAAATAATATATGACCCAGCAGTGATGGCCATTTGGAAATATCTGACCCTTATTAAACAGTATCTGAACAAAGTCTAGAAGTGTGGACTGTTCTCATTCAATCAGCTTGATGACCTGTCTCTCTGTGTTCCCCGCCTGCATCAGACACACTCCACAAGTTCGTGCCGGCATGCACCGCCGTGCACCTATCTGCTTGTATACACAGCTCTTAACATGACAGCCACTGACACACACACACACACACACGCACACACACGCACACACACACACACACACACACACACACACACTCACTTGTCTGGGATCAATTTCAATTCTCCAGTTAGGGTACAAATCAGCAGACAGCCCTTCATCTCTTCAGCCTCTTTCACCCTTCCTCTACACTGCCCTCTTCTCTCTATTGATCTCTGTCACTGTCTTGTCTCGGTTTCCGTCTTTCTTTTTTTTTCCCATCTGTTTTATGTCCAGCTCTCATTTTTCCCCTCATCAACACTATGTAACTCTCCACTGAGGTCTCTCTCTCTCTCCCTCTCTGCTTCCTGTTTTTCTGTCTCCCCAGATGCCTTCCCTTTCACCCATCTTGTCATCTCATTGTCTTGTACCCTCCCACACCTGACCCACAACACACACATCACATTAAATGTAGTTAATTTTTAATCCATGAAAAGCTATTGACCCTCTGCAGAGGTTGCACACCTTGTCAATTTGTATTGAACGGGGCATATCAGTATGCCTGCCTGTTTCTTTGATCATCTGTCTACCTGTCCTGCAGCATCTCTGCGTGACTCGCGGATGCATTACATGTGAGTTTATTTCTGATGATAGAAGTGGAATTTATTTACCTAAGCGTGGTAATCCCTGAGTGGTTTTCTCTTCTGGCATCATTTTTGGTGATAAGCTGTCACCGCAGCAATGTTTATGCTCTGCGAATTCTTTAGATCATCTATTAGTCAGCAGGGGTAATATACGGCGATGTCTTTTTTCATGCGTTTTCTGTTCCTCGTGTTTGAATTTCTGCGGTTGCTCATGGTAACTACTCTTCTGTGGATGTCATAAACAAGACCTTCAAAAGAGAATCTAATGTTTGTAGGGAAGAGACTGTCGGAAGCTCTGAGCGATAGGAATGGGACCCCGTTAATGAGCACAAGACTTCATAAATGAACTTCATATAAAAGTGACAAAATCTGAATGCGAAATGAACTGTTAACAGTAAAGACACATCAGCTGTTTGAAGTCATCCTAAAAAATTAATAACAACTCTGCATGCCCGGGCTTTGTTTATGGAAGATAAGGAAACCCAGGCAAGGATGCGCGATTGTGGGAGCGTGTTTATGCATGTTTGTATGACTGATGGAGAGAAGCAACAGGGCAATGACAAAGAAAAATACGGCAGTGGAAAAAGAAATATGTTAATGTGCTGCTGACCCCTTTAAGGATTTGTTGGCGAGACGTTTAAGCAGAAAACTAAATTCTTGTAAGTTGGTAATGACACTTTCCACTTAGATAATATCCCTATCAAGGCCTTCTGGGGTAATTAAGAGTCTGTGTATGCCCACACTCCCCGCTAATGCTGCAATCTGTAAAACAGGAAGGGGCTACGCTAGCTGACTGTGTTTGCATCATTAAATGTACTTATTTTTTTTGTTTTATTTCTCAAACTTCTACACAGTGTACACAAGAGAAAAGCATACAAACAAACTATGAAAGCTGACATGAAGATTCCTACAACATGCAGCTCCACAGAAGAGCAATGAAACTTAGCAGAACGAAAGTCACCTCGTCCTGTTTGAAGCACAAAGACTCGGTTTCACAGTTGTCTGTAGACGGATTTGATTTTGTTACATGTTTAATTCAGAAAACAATTTTAGCTCAGGTAGCCTCCCGAACAGTTAAATGAATGCAAACAAATCCTTAATCTGTTTTTTGCCGCCAGCTCAACGACAGCTCTTAGCAGTGTCTTTCATCTAGTTTTCTTCCATTTGAATCCATTATTTTCAGGTGGGAGGATGGAAAGCGATTGCGGTGACCTCCCTGTAGAGTAACAACTAGTGTGGAAATCTTCATTAAATGCTCAGGTTATTTATTGAAATTGTTAATTGTTTTAAGGAATATTATCTTAGTCAAGTAAACATTTTTTGGACCACAGGTATTTTAAAAATAGAGACTGAGATCCCAACATGTTATCATGCAAATGGCAAAAAACTGCCAGAGCTGATACAGTCATTTAGACACTTCGCCTCGCTGCATTATGATAATCTAATTTGGAGAGAAAAGTAGCACCATGTTACCAAATCAACCAAACTCAATACCACACGAATCAGTGCAAAACTGTTAAATTACGTTAACAGGTTTTTCATCGTTCTGTCAGTGTCACGCTGACAGTTAAATACAAAATATTCGTCTTGATTGTCTTTACGGAATAATGATTATCTGATTGCAGCTGCCATGGCTAAAATAGGGATTAGAAGGCAAGATGGGAAGACGTGGGTTACAATGGAGCTGAATCTGAAATGTATAATCTATCACATGGCTCGATACACCGCATCTGCATCTTTACTGTTGTACTCATTTACTTTTTTTTTATCTATGTTTCTTAACTTTTTGTTAAACTTTTCTACTTTTCTATTCAAAAGTTTTACCAGTCAAACGAAGGTTGCAGTCCAGGCTGCATTATACCTGCATGCATCTAAAAATCATCTGTAGGTGAGTGTGCCTTTAAACCTTCCCCTGTGGGCTGTGGATACGGCCATAAGAAGGAGGGTTGGTATGTTTTTATAATATGGAAAACCCCAGCGCTCCAAAGCACGTGAGAAAATGGTGATGGTTTTGTATACTGACCTTTTTAAAGGTTGGGATTGATCTGAATGGAAGGAAATGAGTAGACATGAAGTGTTTGTATGTGTGTGTGTGTGTGTGTGTGCGTGTGTGTGTGTCTGTGTGTGTGAAGGTGTGGTTACAGTACATGTTTAAAGGAGTTTAGATGAATTTGGCGCGTTGACATTCACTGAATTGACATCCACTTGAATGCGGGATAAAGGCTCCACAGGCTCGGAAAAGCTGAAAAACAAGACGTGAATTTCTCACTCACTCTTCTTTTGATGGTCTTCTTCATGATGTAATCAATAGCAATCCCTATTTCCTGAAAAAAATATTTCTAAACATTAGGCCTGTGGTTTTGTTCATGTCTCTTTTATATCCCCTCAGCTAATTACCAAACATTTAGAAGGGGCCTGCAAACGTCCCTGCTGAGTTGGACTAATGGCTCGTGTGCATGGAGTATGACAGCCTTCTAAATTAAAGCCTTTGTTCAAAGCAGGTCAGCCCCTGAGGTAACCATGTGCCCAAAACAGGACTGGAGTATCTCTGCCTACATAGCCAAAATGAATTTGATATCCATAAATGACCATTTTAGCCAATGTTACTGGAATGTCTGTATTAAACATGCAAAGTTACATGTTTAATGACTATATTATGAAATACCTTTATCATCCTCCCTGCTTTCCTACACACTGTAAACATCCAGGCAGTGAAGGAAAAAGCACTGAGAGTTCATATGTAATTGGATTTATCCACAAGGCATCTCTCAGCAGATGTTACACCAGATTTGAACACTTTATCTATGGAAAGTGGGAGAAATGCTTAGGTGGTGGAAGGTGAATGTGCCTGCTTTGAGCTCTGATAACCCTGCTTTTATGGAAACGTTTAAACTGTAACAGAGCTTCCGCTTTGCAGCTGAAGACTTTTTCATCTACCTAAATCTTAATAAAACCTTTCGCTGCAGATGAAAGAGGTGTGTTGATGCCGTTGTGTACTGCTGCCAAATGATCACATTCACAGCCCAGAATCTTAGGATCCCACTGCTCCATTCGCTCGTGTTTTATGTGCAAGTGCCAGAGTATTCAGAGTGTCTGTTACAAGGTGGTAAAGGTGTGGATGCTAGGAAACAAACTCATGTCTCCCATTGGGTTGTCCTAACGACCCCTACTTACATTACTAACTAAATATTATACTGTGTCAAGTCTTTAAACCTGTAGTAGCATTAGCAGAGCAGCGAGTCCCCATTGAGTTTCTCTTGCGCTTTTACGCTATAGGTGGCGGTAAAAGGTCAAGAAATAAAGCAATAAGCTAACAGAGGAAGGAAGTGAGTTTTTTTTTTTCTCAGTGAAGTATCTGCCATAAGTAACCACAACACTCGCCTTAACTTAACCATGCTGTTAGTTTTTAAAAGCTAAACATAAAATAACATTGACACTGATAATGCTCCAGGTTATATCTAACTAAACGCATTTACTCTTCGCCAAGTATTTTGCACATACAAGGAATTTGCTTTGGTCTTTTTGTAACAACTCTAGGACAGTACAGGCAGAAAGACAATACAATAAATTAAAGACAAATTTCAGACAAAAATACAACACACCTAAGTACAATCTGAGGTATTTGTATTTTCATTTTATGCTACACTACAACTCACAGGAAAGATTTTCCTGTGATCCTTCAAATCCCTCGATCTTACATGTGTGCATGGCTTTTCTTAATCTTCATAAATTAAAGGCAAATAATACATAAAGTCTAAGATGCTGCTCTGATTGCAAGCTGCAGCTCAAACAACTAGATCAACTGTTGTAAACTGAATGTTGCACACACTCCACTCTCCCTTTCTGCCTCACTCCTCCTTTTAGTGGCTACAGGACACACGTTAGTGGTGAAAGAGGTTGTGTATCGTGGTTCTCCCAGGGTTTTCTCCGGCTTCCTCTCACCGTCCAAACACGTGTCAGTTAAGTTGGTCGGTAGGTTTGACTGCTTTGTTGTCTCCACATGTCAGCCCTGTAATGGACCGCTGGCCTGTTCTGTTTCTACCCAGCCTCTCGCCCAGTGACAGCTGGGAGAGGCTCCAGCGCTCTGGTGACCCTTAAAGGACTAAACATGAAAATACCAGCTCTTACTGATGAAACATACTCATCTCACTTAGCATCAACTGTTTAACGCTGGCTCTTGCAGGTCTGTGATCAGTTCTTCTCTAATGAACCTTTTGTATCCTGCTCGATGTCTCTTAACTCCTCTGCAATCAATTCTATCGTAACACCTTTATTTTAATCTGCTTGACTCTATTGCCTGGCTTTGTTCTAATCTGTATCTACGTTTCTACATGTCTCCAGACTCCTTTCTTTAACTTCCTGCCTTTAATCTACAGTATTTTACTGCTGCACTGCTGCACAAAATATATCAGATACAACAGCTGCGACTATCAATTATTTTCCAGTGGTGATCAAACTGTTATTTTCAGGATTAACCTAGAAAATAAAAATAAAACTATGAAATTACAGCAGCTGCTCTTCCACCATACATCCAAAAACCAAGCTGTACTGCAGTATAAGAAACTCAGACGTCATTCCACTTTGAAAAAGTTCCATTCCAAATAAACAGCAGATGAATCTGCTAGGTGGTTGACGCGAGATCTTCTTAATAATGTATATGACCTACAAAACCTCCTCCCAAATGGCTCCAATTTATTCCTGTTTAAGGCACTTTTTGAATTATAGCTTTAAAAATTACCTTGATGTTTCTTACACTTTTTCTTTTTGAGCATTTGCACAAGCAACCGCGTCCAGTCGAGCCTCTAATCTTTCTTTCTGATAATACAGAAAGATTTAAATAAATCTATTTATGTTTTTTTTGCCAAACACACCTTTTTAATGATTTCAATTGAGAAAAAATGTTTTTCGAGCCAATCAGTGACCCGTCTGCACAGGCACAAGGTTTAACTTCCTGTAGCGCGTGCTCCATCACTCAGGAGGCCTCTAGGATGTGAGGATGTAATTACCCTTTTTATTGTCCTGTGATATTTTCTTTTCTCTAATATTTAATTAGTAATTTAAGCATATTTGTGCGGCATGGTGGTGGAGGTCCTAGTGGTTGGTACTGTCACCAAGAAGGACCTGGGTTTAAATCCATGAGCTACAAGTTTTGGACGAAGTAGTAATACTGGAGTTTATGCTGCTTAATCTGCCTCGGCAGATGCACTAATACTAGTACTAGTACTACGGTTTTGTGTGCACTCAGCGAATTGTTATTAATAACATTTAACAGTTTGAACAGGGGAAGTTGTAGGTATGCAGCATCCTCTGTGTCACCCCCACTGGGGTCCCAGGGGAGGAGAGCAGCTCCCCTGCTGGGTGAGACGGGGAGCAGAGGACGTCGCATGCAAGGGAGACGAGACTGGAGAGAAAAAGTGAGACAGAGAAAAATGGGCGTAGACTGAGGACAGGAATACAGAGTGAAAACAGAGGAGAGAAAGCTTTGCAGGTAAATTGACTTTGAGGAGGTTAAGTTTTGAGTCTATGCCCAGAAGAGACTGATTATGATAAGGAGAAGAAAGGAGAGAGGGGAGACACATATTTCATTAAGGAATGGGAGGGGGGAGGCAAAGGGAGGGGCCACCTTTTCCTTTCTCTCTTTTTTTTACCTGTGTTGTTAGACAAGCTAATTAGGTTAGCGGCTAATTAGCTTGTTTTGATTCACTAAGTCACCTTCACCCCAGCTTTGACCTATTGGCTGCTAACTGAATAGACAAACTCTGCCAGGCAGACAAACAAACACACACAGACACACACACACCCAAAGAGATACACATACGCGTGCACACACATAAACACAAGCACACACCACTGGGATTGCTGTTTAAGTAGCTAGCAGACAGTTATATTGGATTTGTTTGGAAGGAACAGCTCCAATGAAATTAATCAAGTTTTCTTCCACACATACAAAAAGTCTCTCACACACACACACATACAGCACAAAGGCTGTCTAGGTGTTGCATTACTGTAATAATACGTCTTATAGCTCCCAAATTATAATCAGATCACGTCGTATTATAAGCGGAATCACATTACACATTATTGTAACTGGACAGTGAAGAGACTGAATTAATCTATGAAAGACAGCAAACCTCAGCTCAATTATTTAATGGCAACCCCAAAGAAACTGAGAGAGAGAGAGTGAGGGAGACAACGGATGTAGGATGTGGGATTCAAACACGTGTCATAAAATATCAGGCTTTTTCTTTTCTAACTCTTTATTTATCACTGCACAGAAAAGTCACGTTGATCCTCAGACATGCCGGTGGAGTTAAGGTGGGGAAACACACTCATCCAACCAGCTTCTACAGACGGAGGAAAATTAGAATCAAAGAACAAATAATGCATTTAATATTTACCTTGAGCAGTAACCTGCAGCGTTTTTATTTTGGAGATGGATGAGAGATGGAAAAAGTAAAAGTAAGTTCTTACAATTAAAATACTTACAATATACAATTAAATTATTAATAAAACTAAAGTTACAAAATCCAAATTGACAGGAAAAAGTAGAGAAAACTGCAATCAGTGCGTCTCATATACGCTCGATTTAGCATCTGCATGTAACACTTACTCCTACATTTTTTCCAGTAGAACTGCGTCAGCCTCTCACAAACCTACACAGTCGTCTGGGCAGCACTGACAAGCTGGGGGGAGCATCATTAGCATAGCTCTCTTTTTTAGGTGTGCTAGATTTTCAAACATAAACCTTGATACTGGAAGTTCCAGGCTACACAAATTCACCAGTTTAAAGGCCAATTAGTATAAAGTCTGATTACTGTAATTCACAGACACAGTCCAGAACGTTTTTGTCTCCTCCAATCACCAAGGTGCACAGCAAAAATACTAACAGGAGCAGGAATGACTGACATTTATGAAGCTCAAACACCAAACGTAATTCGATTGCGGCCTGGAATCAAATTTGTTTTTGATCTCTAAAAGTATTATAAACTGCTGTGTAGTGTTTTAGTGTCTGGTAAGCCTTCAAACTGATAGAGATGATCATATTTCTTCCCCTCAGCAGACCCATGAAGCAATCAATACAGCCCTTTGTGTTGCGTTAATGCAGGGCTGTTTTTGGTGTGAGCATTTGCTAACACACCAGGATTCAACACAAAAGCCGTCAAAAGATGCAGAAAAATCTCAGGACTCAAAGAGGTTTGTGAGCGACTGGAAGGAAGATGTGGGACCTGGAGGTGTGCCATGCATCTATGCTGTTGTTTTACCAATGCGTGCTATGACACTGAGCTCATACACTTTGCTAAAAAACAAACTAATACCTGCAGTTCAGTAGGATGGTGTACTGCTCGTCGTGAATAATCCACAGTCGCGCAGAGCTGGTTTTGAGTTGAAAAGACAGGGTGACCATATGTTTCACCAAATGCAGCATAGCTACTGCCCTGATTTTAAAGAAGTGAGAATAGATAGATTGATGGCAGCTCCTGCATTAACAGACCTACTGACACTGTTTTCACGCTCAGTTTTTTACCAGCATCACAGGTGAATGACATCTCTCAGTGCTCAGAAACACCAGGCACAGACACAATGCCCCATGTGATCTCCTGCACCTGTGCTGCCCAAAAATAACATTTTCCAAAACGACCTTGACTGAACGTTCCCTCAAGCCACGTTTCATCCTCTGTCATCTTTATCACTATCCAACCGCCTGCGCCGTTCATCGTGTCTTCGTAACGTCACCTTCCTTCACACTGATTTTCTTCTGTCTCGTAGAGACCGAAAGACCAGGATCAAGGCTGGTGTAAAGAAACTGCTCACTGCTCTTCATTAGTTTCTATACTTTATACACTGAACCCCAATACAAATGGAAGCTGACAAAGGCTGAGCAAGCCATGTAAGAAGTTTATTACATGTTTCTAACGTGTATATGTTTTCTCTCGCGATCTCGATCTTTCACATATAGATACACAGGTACGGTATTTAGATTACATAGAATTTGTTCCCTGTTTTCTCATTTCTGCATCAGCGGTATAAAGGAGGAGAGAAGGGCTGTTTAGGTGCTGTGATTATAAAACCTTGTTTTCTAACGGTGAGACCGCCTCAGTATGTACGTCGTGTGCTAAGATGGTGCAGAAGTCACTGCAACATGTCTGCAATGACCTCTGAACAAAACCTGAATCTGATGATCTGATCAGGGCAATCCTCCAAACCACTGAAGAGCAATCACAAATGCATTTCTGTGTGGAACGTGATTACAACCCAATCACACATTCTATTAAAGTAATGACCACATATTCAAATGGCTTGATACTTAACAAATGAATTACACGTGCACAAGCAACACATTTCTGTTCAGCAAAAAATTTGTCTCGCAGTACAACATCCAAATTTGTGACTCCACAAATGTATGTCATTATTCTTTTATGAATAGAAGCTTGGGTTTATATACTTGCAGCAGTGGCTTAAGGTCAAAGAAAACTCAAACAACAGTCACGGCCTGGCAGCTCAGTGGTTAAGGCAGAGGGCTGGGATGCAGGAATAGCGGGATCGACAATATATTGTAGGTATATATTGTATGTTCCTTGCTGCTGTGTGTTGGGGCAGCAGCAGCGTCAGAGCTGGTGACACCAACACCAACTGATGACACAGAGCATGATGACGGGCTCTGTGCTGGGGACCTCATAGAGGCGGTGGCGAGCAGCTCGTTGGAGCAACTTTAGTCATAGACTCCTCCATCTCTGCTGTGAGAAGTGAAGCCATCACCCGGTACAATGACCATATTCTGACACTGACATTAATCTGTAGTGGGACTGGTTTTATTTCTTGTTATTGTACTTTTATCCTAAATTCACACAAATCCTTGTCATGTATTAAAATCTTTGTTTTGTATTTTTCACTACATCTTGCTGATTTTTTTGGATCTTGATTTTTTGGATGTTTCGAAAGTCTTCATCCATCCATAATAGTTTATTACAAATACTAAAAGCATTTAAATTTGGTATCTATCTGTTCTTATGGGCCCTCTTCACATAAATAAATCGGATCACAGTTCTGAAACTCGTTTTATCTCACCTTACAGATGTTGCCCCATGCTTGGCATGAACATCTGGACCTTTGCGCGGCGCGTGGGCTCCCAGCAGTGTAAACGTCTATTGTATGCTGTTGAAGCTGTATCTGGTACGAATGCCAGCCTTTGTGTAGCAAACCTGTGTCCTATCCTATATATCATCCCCTGACACCTCATTGAGCTTTTCTGTAGGTCATGATGAGATCGTTTGCACATGCAAGCCTCACATCAGCTGCCTACAAGTGGTCAGAAATGAATTATATGGTACAAACAGGACCTCGGATAATAATTAAAGCTGCAGCCGAGCACACACGCACACCCCCCCTCTACATTCAGTGCTCTCTCCCACAGCAGGTGCTTTACATCACCGAATGTTTTGTTGCAGATATCGCAGCAGCGTGTTACCTTCACACATCAGCAAGGTTCTTCAGTAATAGCATATAGATTGCACTACAGGCCTAGAATTGTGTGTATTTGGCTGCACACAACTCAATTACACAACAGAACAACAAGAACATATGGTACGTTGCCTCTGTTCCTGTAACACTGCCTAATGAAAAACACACACGCACATATAAAACATCTGAAGCCCAAAGCTTGTGAGCTCCGCTTCAACCTTCAGCCTGGATGAACAAGAGAGGCCTTTCCATCTGATTTCACTCTTTCATTCTGTCACTCACTCAGCCACCCATTCCTTTTTGGCCTCCTCTTAATTTGTTTTGCGACCCTATCTCCCTCTCACTCTCTCTCTCTTTGTCTCACAAACACCTTTTCCACTTACCCAAGTCCATACTTTTCTCTCTCACTTGCTTTCAATTAGTCCTCTTGTCCATTTCTTACTGCCTGTCCCTAATTCCCCCTTCTCTCATTTTATCCTTTCAATTCTTGCTCTTTAATTTTCCCATTTGATTTTCCCTGTTTGCTGGCAAACGTTCTCTCTCTCTCTCTTTTAGCCTCATTATATCTGTTCTTCTCATCTGTCAGTCTATCTCCCTACCTTTGCACACTGTTTTTCATTCCTCTGCTCCTGTCCGCCCCTCACTTGATTTACAATGCTCGCATCATTGCTCTGTCATCCAACCATCCATTTCTTCATCCTTTTCTGTCCAGACTAGTGAGCGCTCGACCCCAAAAAGTGGCTGGGCACTAACAGGTACGCTTTGAGATGTTTTGTTGTACTCAGGAGAAGTGAGGGGGGGCATGTTGAGATGGAAAGAGGGGCTTCAGTGCAGGAACAACCAGGCCTGCCAACCAGTAGGTGGCGCTTAAGCAGGGCACTCCTCTGGACCAGAGCGGAGGCTGATGTCACAAACACTGTCTTTGTAAATATCTTTATTAATCTGATTAAAAAAAACATACTTCTGTCTTTCTGTCTTTTCTGTCTTTCCAGTTTTGGATGTGAATCTGTACAGAATTTTATGCATCTAGCCGCTCGCTGCTCTTTGGTTTCATACTGTACGTGCGCTGGAAGAGCCTGAGGCCGAACACATCACATCTGCATCAGAGAAATTGTCACAATCTGCCCCCTAGAGAGTTCTCATGTATTTTCATTGAATACTGCAATCATTTGCACCAGCAGTGGATTTCTCCAAGTGGAATAATCTTGTAATCAGTGATCAGTTATGTAATTTGTCCTGCTTTATGTCAACATGACAAAAGAATGGGCCAAAAAATGGCAGCACAGCGTTGACAGTCTACACTTAGCTTAGGTGGTTTTATAGGCTTGACTTTGATCAGACAATGTGATGGATGCATTATATGGCACAGTGTCATTCAGTTTAAATATGCTCCTGAGAATAGGTGAAGAAGTATGGAAGAGGGTTAGGGCCAAAGTTCTGACTTTATCTCAGAATTCAGACTTTAATCGTAAAGTCAGAATTCTGAGATTAAAGTCAGAACTCAATTCATATTTTTATGGTGGCGCTGATCCTCCTGTGTAAAGACAGAAAAAGAAGAGAACATTGTCTTTCTTTTTAAACGGAATAAGATGGTAAATCCCTTTTTTAATGTTTTTAATGCAACAAACCAAGGTAAATCCCAAACTAAAATAAGTCCAAAACAAGTGGGAAATGACAACTGAGAACAACGTCTCATCAAGCTTTCACATGACTGTAGCAGGTAACTGGTGCATGACAAGAGGAAGAGTTTGACTGTTTGATTTGTATAATTACAAACACCAAGCATAAGAAGAAATTAAAGGGACAGGTGAAATAGTAATCTTGTTTTTTCCATCACTCAAAGAAAGTGTGGAAAGTAACAGTAAGAATGTTGGTCTGGACCGGTTCACAATTCAATACCAAGTCACATTTTATTCCTCTGGTAATCATGTTGAGCAAGGAAATCATTTAAAATCATGTTCTGTTGACGTCTACATCACCACAGTGCAGTTGCACACCAAGCAAACGATGAAGTACTTAATTTCAATGTATGCCACAAACAGAAACCTGATAGATCTGAAGAAAAAGAAGGTGAGTCAACAGCAGAACAAAGCAGCTGATGCCATCTGGCTCGTGGTTCTCTATTACAGCTGTTATACACATAGACACGCCCTGTTCTCCAGCATCGCTCTCTGCGGGACATCAACAATATTTTAATGTGATTCTATCGTGAGATGAACAGAAAGTGGAATAAGTCGCTTTGGGACTTGATAGACTTGCAAATGACCGTCAGAGCAGACAGAAACAGACCGCGGCTATGTTTATGAATCGATCGGCAGAGTTCACCAACTGTACACGCAGCACCATATGACATTTTTCAGGGCCGTTGTAATAAAATGCTTAGTTCATGTCCTCTGTTCTTATTGGCTGCACTTCAAGCCGATGTAAGATACTGAACAAAAACTTGTGAGACATTAACACGGCATACAGTGGGTACGGTTTGGCCTTTTCCAGGAGCACTGTTGGCTCACAGTCCATTCTCCACCACTGTCAAGGTATATACTGTACATATATATAAACGTTAGCATTGTTTCTGATGGAGTCAATGCTCTATCGATTTGCCCTGAGTTTATCTTATTCTTCGTGTCAGAGATCATCTCAAGCTCTGTCATACTGCTATACTTGCGATCAGTCCCTGAATTTAATGAAGCGTGAATCTCCCTATTCCAGATACTGAGAAGCACCCTCAGAGCATGCTGCTGCCACCACCGTGCTTCATCACAGGGACAGTGGTAGCAGTGATGGAGCTCTCCACAGTGTTTCTGGTAGTGATATTTTTGATTTTAAATGTATTCATCTTGCATCATATTTCCTGTAGAAACATCATTCTCTGTTGCAGGAGCATATTTATTTAATTTCTTGCTATCAGATGTCAAAGAGCTGGTGGCTGGTAGCTCAATAGAATAAGGGGCAGACGGGGACACAGAAGGTTGCAGGATCAAATCTTAGCCCATACCAGGAGTGTCCTTGAGACACTCACCACTAGCTCCTTGTAAGTGGCTTTGGATAAAAGAATCTGCAAAGTAAAGAGAAAAGTAAAAATAGGCATTGACTGTTAGTGTTATTCAAACTACTCTGAGTTCTGTCCTTTGAGTAAGGACACATGTTCCATCTAACAAAAACTATCCTTATTTCAATTTGTCTTTGTCCCCTACTTTTCTCTTATTTAATTAGAAATGTTTATTTTATGTTCCACTCTGAAATTAACGGTTCTGCTCTCTTAAATAAATATAATTCCGTCAAGCTGTTCATCAGTTTCTGTTCTGTGATCAGTGAAGATTCATTTACTTGCACCAAGGCCTAATTTATCTCATAAGCAGAAGCAGAAAGAGAGTGCACAGCTCCGCTTTAACTTGAGACATAGCTTCAAACATATAGCAGGTGTTATGGGAAAAAATATATACAGATTTAAACAGTTTGAACATGAATTATTATATATTATAAACTACAGCATGCAAAAAGGCAAAGACACTGACTCATGTCCGGCGCTGCTGAAAACAGTGACCTGTGCCGTTTTCAGCGCATAAACAGAGCCTCGTGTAATCAGTTGGTGTATTTATAATTCATACGGTTTTCTACACAATATATTTTTCTGTTGAGTCAAAAGCCTCTGAACTCTAAAGAGCGTGGCACAAATTAGCACTGCTCTCTTAAATCACAGCAGAAACGAAACAGCTTTTCCCCCCGCGCTGCTGAAGGTGACTTCAAAATCTCCGGACTCATTCATAATTTACAATGACGCCTGATGTCAGAGGCAAGTCTGGAGTCAATAATGACACGCTGCACATTAAATCTAACGGCAGTGCAAATTTACTGTAGCTCACCCACTGAAGTAAATGTAATATTAACGCTCATCTGGAGGAGAGGGAACAGTGTCTTGCTCAAGGACACTTCAACATTCAGCCAGAAGGCCGAAGTTTTACCGCCATACTTGCAATTCCGAGTTGACACTGATGTATACCTGACATGTGCGAAATGCAGAATTAAGAGCACAGTGACATCATCAACCAGGATAGAAATAGAAGTCTTGTGTCCAACTCTCAGCCAATGTTTTCAATTTATTTCCACTTTACTTCTTTACAGTATATGGTGTAAAATCACAACAAAAAAAGTCTAAGAGTCAAGCAGCAAGGTCCAGTGACAAAGACCTGATAGAATTAGATAAAGGAACCAAACAAATGGCCTTTGAGCAGCACGAGGCAACAGCAGAGAGAACCAGAAGAAATCATTGAGAGAGGCAGGGTGAGCCTCCAACGGTTGGGCTGAAAGCGACTTAATGCTGCAAACATACAGCTCGGAAACCACCCACATTTTAACTCGAGTTTAAAAGGAGTAATCGTTTAATTAATTATTAATGGGTAAATTACTACACAGGAGTGGTGTGAGAGAGTAACAATTAAAATGCGTCTCTGCCACACAGATGCAAATCTGCAGAAATGTAGTGTCTAGTGGTTGTAAGCCATCAGCCACAGTGGATAATGAAGGGGTCAGTTCCCTGCTCTGGTTGAGAGCCGGCCTATTTTTTTAATTAACAGCTGATTTATGGTCTCTCAGAGAAGCAGTCGCTCGTTTACTCCCCTGACTGTAAAATCATATCGCAGTAAGGAAAAACGGCATCCACTGGGTCATTCAGTGGAGAATTTCTATCATCAAAGTTTTGGTCAAGGTGAATTGTGGCGCCTTAGCGTTGGCCGTTTCGTGCCAACGTAAAGCTCTGCAGCTTCCTGGCAAAGTACTGCACAACCTGCTGTACGCTGTCTACCACAGAGGGATTCTCCATCTGTGGTGCATCTTTAAAACAAAATGAATGAAATTACATTTTAAAAATACACATGAACAGTACAAGCCTTGTGATGGAGCGCGACCTGTGCAGGGTGCACCCCACCTTTTGCTCAGTGACACCACCAGGACCATTACCAGCATAATAACAGGATAGATAATGGAGGAATGGACGTTGTGTGCATGCCGACGTTATTCCTGTGAACCAGGTTGGAAATCATTGGGCTGTAATAAAAGCATTGCTCATTTACTATAATCCAACTGCATGTAATTTCACTCACAAGTCTGCAACATTCATCACATAATTCGCAGGGAAAATGTGATTCTGAGAGGAGCTTTCCGCAGCACCAGCAGGAGTCTTCCAATTGTATACTGTCAGTCTGTCAGCTACTTTCTCTCCCGCATTTAGGTTTTCTGTAGGTCTAAGTGTCATTTTAAGTCAAGTGAAGTCATGCCAGATGAAAGGCATCTCTTTTCTAAAGGCAGGCTGTTCTGATCCTCATTTAGTTTCAAACTACACCGAGCTCCATTTGCAGAATTCATCTCTCAAACGCTTTGAATTAGATGTTTCTGAAGCACGTGTCTTTGTGTCCTGTAATAATTCATCTATATATAGTTACTGTGCAATTGTTTTGGCAGAATTTATACATCAACCATGTATCACCAGAGATGATTAAACAACCTGACACTGACAGTATGCACACACTGGAGCCTTTACGTTAATTGCGTGCACATTGGACTGAAGGTGGTCTCACATCTCACATCATTTGTGATTTAAGTATATTTTTTATGCACATCAGTGCAAATCACCAGCACCGAGCGCCTGTAGAGCTTTTACCATGCATCATTTTCAGGAGCTCTTCTTCTCTCCTGGCTCCCGTAACATCCTCACCAGTAATACTCGGTTTCATGTTCGTCCTATGAAAGTGCAGTATATTCTGAATGTTACTGATCAACATTGAGCTCAATGCTCAAACAAATATAAATGCTATTTCTATCATTTTTGAGAGCAAGCAAGCTTGTCCAAGTGGAAAATGAAATTATTTCCAGATCAAACTGGAATCGCTTAGCTGTAACATTTAGATGAATGGCATGTCTTACTATTAATTTAGCCTTGATTTACCCAACAGATGCCTGAGAAAACTATCCAGCTCCCCTGGGCCTGTTGGATGTGTAACTTTTTTCACCAGCCTCTAATTTACTTCAGCTCTCCACCACTTCACTCTGGACAGGTAGCGCACAATTTGCTAGTGTGAGGTTGCGAGCTGGGAGCAGCAATGAGCACCAGTCTTATAGGAGGGTGACCAAAGCACACGCGCCACAAACAAGATTCTGAACAGAGCTGATAGCTAAACAGAGCTGTGGAGAGAGAAATCCTCCTCTTATTAAAATGAGCTATAGTAACTTTAAATTTTAAAATGATCGCGTTGAATGCAGGTGACAGTTTCAGATAATGTCAGCCAGACTGGGGAGTTTATTTGGTTGAACATTTTACTGTGATATACTGTGACTCCAAACAGCAGATGAATAGTGAGAGTCACAACTCCACAACGTGTCCCTACAGCAGGTAGTTATTCTAAACACACGCGCATATGGCATCGAGCACTTCGGTGTGTGTCCAAACCAGAGCCAGGGGTGGGTGTCTTGCTACTGACCTTTCCGTAGTTCCGAGAGGCATCAGCTGTGAACAGAAGTAACAATGCCCTCGGTGACGTAACTGATGTGATGTGAACAACATTTCACAGATCATGGAGCAGGATTGTGGAGCAGAGATCACTGCGACTGAGAAACAACAGCTCCCCTCTGGTTTGTTAAGCATGCCCACCCTCCTTGTAAAGACAATGGGGGGGGGGGTCATTTATGGACTGTTTTAAACTTCCAAATTGTCTTGCTTCTCCAGATTAAACCCATAAGATCTCTCTCTCTCCTGTTTTTCTCTCTGGTTGTTGCGTGTTGTTGCTGTGAGACCATTTTTAGACTCAACCACCTAAAGGTTGGGGAAGATACCGCCATCATGTTGGCCATATGGTCAGCTTATTATGCACTGGCAAAGCATCTTAATGAGAGCCCCCAACCTCTCAGGGCGCGCACACACACATGCACACACACACACACACACACGTTGATTCATTAACATGCAGGCACAGAGCTTCATACATGCAAATACACAAACACACATATTAAGGACATTAAAGCATAAAGATGTGTACACAAGCAAAAAACTGCACATTTCACTTGTTTGCATGAGCACACACACACACGCGCACAAACTATGAAAAATCATTCAAGCATAGGAACAGGCTAAAATCAAAGCCCTGCACTGACACCCAGTGGTAATAGCTACACACTAAATCTGTAAGTGGCCAACAAGACCAGCAACTGAAACCAGCTGATTAAAGCTTTGTGATGTTTCTTCTGTTAATGTGTTTATCAAACAGCTTGAATTAATAATGTGTCACAGTGTTTCCCCCACATTCTGCCACATCTGCAGACTACGTATGTTTGAAATGACAGCTCACTGGTGGTCTTTCACCAAACTGTGCTCTAAACATGGGACCTGGAGGAGAAACTTGGGCGGTCCCCCTGTGTTGCTCCTCCTGAGGTTTCGGTCGTTGTTGGGCAGTTTGGAAAAGCTGTTATTATGAATCACTGTGCATTTAAATTAGAATTCTGAATTTAGTACACTATATTATTTCTACTGTTTCTACTGAGCCTATTTGGCAATGCACACCAGGCGGTCACCCTGATCACCTCGGCCTGATCAGAAGCACTGTGGGAAGCACTACATTACATATTAGGCTGTGGCTCGGGAGGTAGAGCAGCCGCCTGCTCATCTGAAGAACGGTGTTTCAACTCCCAGCACTTCCAGTCATCTGTCGAAGTGTCCTTGGGCAATATAAGTGCAGACCATTTACCGTTAGAATGGAGTTAAGTCTGAAAGAAGTGAATCTAATCTGACTAGGTTTGTAAAAACAATAGAAATGTGTGGAAGGCAAAGCAAACAAACATGTTCATTTCGAGTGTAAATCTGGATTTGTGTTCAGTGGGAAGACGAGAGTTTCCAGCTAAAACGTCACGATTCCCTCATCGCATCTTTGTTTACCAAACACAGTTTCACGCATACAAAAAGCTCCGTATAACAACCCCACATATGTACGTTTAGAATAAGCAGGAGAAAACATTCATGTGACACCACTGCACCTTCCATAAAACAACGTCAGAGCTCAAGGATATGCTGAGTACAAAACACCACTCCAAGTGTTGCTCCCAGTTAATTCAAAGACTTTAGGTGTGTGTCTGTGAACAGCACCGTCACTGCGAGGACAAAGGGCTGTTTGAGGGTCATAATTTACTTTTATAGTTAATGTATGGTTTATGTCAGGTTAAGGGTGAGGGGCTGCTGGATGCCTGGAGAAAAACTATGCAGTGTGTAGACACACACACACACACATCGAGGAAACATCATCGTCTTCAAAGGAAATCATTCAAAGTTTACAGTGATGACTTGGTTAAAGGGTTGTGATTAGGGTGAGTCTCCAGGAAATTAATTTAAGTAAAGGTAAAAACCCATAAGACAATAAAGAAACGTGTGTGTGTGCGTGTGTGTGTGTGTGTGATGAGCTACCAGCAGTTGAAAAGTGCAGGTACAGGTTTGTGCGTGTCAGTGAAAATGATCTTTGTACCTTTTTATTGGTCTCCATAAACACTGGATAAGTTCCTCATTTTCAGTCAGTGACAAACTTTGATTGCACGCAGACACACACACACACACACACACACACACACAAGTCCCCAGTCATGCACCTTAATCATGTTGGGTGGTTACTGTAACTTGTGCTGCTGGTTATCAGTCAAATTCACTTAATTGTCGTGCTTACATAAATGATGATCATTCCCAGCTAACACACAAACACACCTGAGGGGGTTGAACCTGAGTGTGGGTGTTGCTGTTAGAAACTGCTGATAACACAGACAAAGAGATGAACAAAGGACAAACTGAGTGACAGACGGACCGCAAGTCTGACAGTACACTTCTTCTCCTGGACCGAACTCAGAAATCCAAAATGAAACCGGTTTGATTGACATGACTCAAGGCTTCTTGAAGAATTTGAACATTTATCTGGAGGCGAAGTGAAGGTTTGACGACAACAACCAAAAAAAAGGTACACTTCCTACATTTCTGACAGCAAACATGATTAATTGACCATTATAGTTTCTTAAATAAACAGAATATTAGTGTCAGGTCCCTGTCTGAATGTTTTTCATGTCTGACACACAGACTCACGCGGTGGGAGCTGTGGAGTAGACACAATGGAGGAACTGAAATACAGAGGAAAGAAAAGAGAGGGACGGCACAGGTAAAATGTTTTTCATCTCTGGTTTATTTAAGGTGGTGAGGGACGCTAGCAGAAAGAAAGTCTGGATATTATGAATGTAAACATGTTACATTTATGCAGATGAGCCATCTGGGTCTAGTTAACGCAGTTTCACCTTAAGCTTGACACTTATTTTAAAGTACTTCAGCACAATTCATCACAATTTGTCGTAGAATGACTTTTAAATGGATAAAACTGTGACTTTGCTCTTCACCACCTTAATGCAAAAAACAGAAAAGTGTCTGCTTTTCCTCAGTCATGGTACTGGAGCTGAGAAAGTTGTCCTCTCAGTCACATGACCGAAAGGTCTCTGTGTAACAACCGCGCTATTAAGGCCCAGTTAAATACGTGCTGCTGAGAAGGTTGATGAGGCAGGTTTCTCCATCCCGTCACAGAATGTCTGAAGCTCTGTAAGAGTGACTCTTTGCTTCTAGGCCACCGCCGTGACCCGTTTAGTAGTTTGCCCCATCACAAAAGAAGCATCTTCGTGATTGTGGATCATACATAAAATCGTCTGGGACTGAAACATAGAAGAGAAGCGCATTATGAACACCGGCTGAAACACATAAGATTAGGCAACAGGAAATGAAATGAAAAAGCTTCGGATAGCAGGACACACCTTCCCAACTCATCTATGTCGTACAGAACACATACGGACTGCCATCCATCAGAGAAATCTGATGGATAAGACAGTAGTTATGTGAGACGTGCAGACGGCCCTCTGGCACAGGTTTCTGAGGGGAATTAGTAAAACTTCTATCTCCCCTCGCATCCTCCAGAAGTGCACGCAGCACCACTTACTTCCCATCTGTTTTCTTGTTCTTCTGACCTCGTCCCTGGGCTCTGCCTTATGACTATGTTACCGCAGAGGTCCACAAACTTCTTTGCCTTCCGGCTCTGGTATCTGATCTTTGTTCGTAGAGTGTGAACTTTACGTGTGTGTCTCTCAAACTAGTCTAGTCTGTCCAGTCCTTTTCTAAACGGAGGATGCACTTAACAACAGGTTAAAGGAACAGCAAAGAGATTTGATTTGCAAACACGTCTAAATGCACATATTTTTACTTATTTGAGTGCATGTTGATGGAGAAATGAATTATATTATATGAAAAAAATGTTTTTGCATAGTAAGATACAGTTGGTATTTATGAACAAACGGATGTAAGATATGTCCTGGTTGCCACTTTCAGTTTGCTGTTATCAATATTAGATCAAATTATATCACAAGAAAAAAAAACACAAAAGTAAAACTATAAAATCCCACGTTTCTGTCTGGATAATCTAATAAAGAAATAGTTCCCATCCTTCAAGTGCAGCTGATACAACCAAGGCTTAAAGGTTAAATGAATTCTTTATTTGAGAACAGTGTGTGTTACTCTTTACCTAAGAAAGTCAGGGAGACAGAAATTAAGCCATTAGGATTTTAAAGGTGCACTAGTGAGAAAGATTTAGAAAAGAATCAATTCAACACATTACAGTTATTCTGGTTTTTATCCATTGGCAGGCAACCAAACTTTATTAACCTCTCCAGCATTGTTAGGAGGTTAATTGTAAACAGGATGCATATTATTACTGAATTGTGTATCCAGCGATTTATAATAACAGGTTTCTCTTTAGCATAATTTACTGTTTGAGGAAACAGCGTTTGCCTCTATGCACTGCTGTGCTTGTCTTTATTACTGTGGATAATACCATCCCCGCAGTTACTGACTGCTGTTGGGAGAGTGCTGCTCCATTTGAAATGTTGAATATGTACTACAGTTTTAATCACATTCCACATATCATTACCACTAGCATCAACAAAGTCTGGCTCTCTCTGCTTTTGGATTTCAGAGGAAAGTTTAAATTTAAAAAACTTCATAAAAGGTAGTAGTAGGAATACTCTTCAATACACAAGACAAGTCTAACGAAAACAACGAATATGCCTTTAGGAAAATATTAGTCAGACCATCAAGAAATGTAAAATATCATAAATTTTAAATATCAAGAATTTTAAATATCAAGACATGAGAAAAAAATTATCAAAAATCAGGTTTTCTTTTAAAAATGAGAGAATATGTATTCCAATACAATAGAAAATGAATTACTACAGAACTGGGCAAAAAATAAATCACATCATCACATCATCATTTACTCACACGCACTACACTATTGTGTATATTCTATAATGCTTGATAGTTGCTATGACACTGTCAAATATCACAGAGTGTTATCAATTCCAGAGAGAAAACCCACACCCTAAAAATTATTCTGCACTTGACATTAATCAGCCAGCAGTGGGGGCGGACAGAGAGGCTAAAAGACACTTACGTGTCATCAGTTCGGTTTACAGTCCCAAAAACTCAGGTATAATCAGAGGTAGTGAGGGGTCTCGTTCAGCTCTGATGTCCACCGCGTACCTGTATTTTCATGGATAATCCAGCCTGCGTACATGTAGTTGTACACCTGTCACGTTCATTTCAGGGCAATGCAACCTGGCTACTGCCAATAATACTACAGTATGAAAAGTATAAAAGGAATACAGAGTAAAGACAGGGGTATTCTACTGTACACTGACAGCTGCAGGAACAGTAGGACAAACTGTCCCCATGAATCTGTCTCGGGGAGAGTAATCCACACAAGGAAATGTCATTTTATTCTCGTAACCAACTTCCCTGATCATCGCCTGCATCAGCCAATTTATACCGTAATAAACATGTGTGTGGTCCGAGCTTCGTTGTGACTCTCTGGTTTACGACTTTGCCCGTATCAACCTCATTTTCATCATCCCAGTCAGTTTCTGCCTTGTAATCTAAAGAAACTGGAATAACACACCAAGGATTTCTGACCCCAGCTCACATTACACAAACAGACGAAGAATAAAACCCAGAAACAGAACGAGTTCTCTTTGTAAAATGCTGTGTGCATCTGTGTCTCAGGGACACGTGGGATCCATTCCAGCTGAACCCCGTAGGAGCTGAGAAGGAAAGCAAGAGAAGATGTTTCCAAATAGCCCAGTACCTGGTGGCTGTTATTGTTGGCTTAGCTGTCTTGGCCAGTGCTGTTGTCGCCAAGGTAGGATTGTGCATCTCTCCCTTTGCTTCACTTTTTATAGTTCCTGTTGAGTCGCAGCAGGAGAAACAGTATTTTAACGCTGGACTCCTTTCACGCACATGTCCAATCCTGCTTTAACTGTGTTAGTGCTGCATTTTTAAGTATGTTTAAGTGAAATGTTTTTGGAAAAGCAGTTAGAATCGGTGAGAATTGTTCAACCGTAACGTACAGTTTCACGTTATACTTTTCATACAGTAAAAAACACAAAAGGTTGATCTTAATAAGCATTTTAAATTTTAAATGTGCTTTTCAGTTGAACCATTTTTTCCATCAGAATGTGAATAGTTTATGTGAACTATCTTATCTGTGTCTGTCCACAAAGTGAAATGAGCAACATCCCTGTTATTTATGGTAGGGCAGGGCTTGCCATCGCTGAGCCCTTTGCCCCCAATTCACTATTTTTGTTGTCTTTGTATCTCTTTCTGCCTTTGTCTATCTCTCTCTCCATTTTCCACGCTGACATCTCCATTTTAAGCCTGTTGGTGTTTGTATCGTCTGCTCCTGCCTCTAAATCTTTTCTGTGTTTCATCTTCATTGACCCCTAGACTTCTCTGCGATGACTCAGAGCGGCATCAGAAAACAATGCTTTCCCTCAATATCATGGTCTCTGCAAAGAAAATGCTTTATTGCTCAGCTGAGCTGGAAGCAGAGCGGAGTTACCAGTGAAACTGAGTTGACTTTATGCACACGCTTTGGGAAAGTGCATGTAAAATGTCAATTTTAGGACAGAGGACAGAGAAATGTGCTGCGTGCAACGCTGGTCCTCCTTCTACTGGGTTTTCGTTAACACATTTTGATTTTCTGTCTAATCAGGGCTCCCTCTTGGTGTTGTCGACGTTGTCCAGCAAAACCTCCATGCGCAGCCCGAAGGAAAAACAGTTCTACATGCTGATGCTGGTTTTTGTCCTGGTCTTCCCCAATTTCCTGGCGTTTTTAAAATCACTGTGGAGGTGTGCCTTCAAGAGCTTCGTACACCCCAACATGAAGACCGTGTCATTTGTACGTTTCTCCCAAGCATGTTTATTAATAATCCCTCATTTACAGCATGACATGGTAGGATTCACTCTACGTGGCTGTAATGGTGTCCGTGCGTCTTTCCAGATTTGTGCCGTTGAGTGTCTGGTGTCTCTGGGTACTTCCCTGCTGGTGCTGGTCGTCATGCCTCAGTTCGACGTGTTGACTAATCTCTTCATCAGCGGGGGCGTGTGCATTATGTCAGCCATTCTGCAGATTGCATTCAGACTACAGAGAGAAACTTGGAAAATTGTGTTCCCACTATGCTCCCTCACTCTCACAGTTGCTGGTAACCTGCTTTAATTTACTGTCAGTCTCTCAGTCTTTGTCTTTCTCTGTCTTTCTGTCGCTGGCTTATTTCAAAAAAGCAGATGTTCAGATGCTTTTGTTGAATCACATTTGGTTTGTTGTTATCGCACTTTTCTTAAAGAAAGTGCAATACCGTTCGTCACTGCCCGACTTTACAAGAACCAAAAGCTTCTGTTAGTCCGTGTGTCATATTTAATAGTCTTTTCATATCCAGGATTGCGACTAAAGGGGTGAAGGTGAAAGACGATAGCGAACATGTGCAATAACAGATGTCATAGTGACATTTATTTCTCTTATTCCCATGTCACATTCTTTGAGTTGTGTTTCTCCATTCAGTGTCTGGTTCAGTAAACCTGCCTCCCTCACTGTGACTGTCTCACATGAATGATGTAAGAATTCCACAGAGGCATAGCAACACCAGCAAGTTCTAATGTTGAGCATTATGGTGGTGATGGTGGAGAAAGACACCAACAACTCACAGTGTAGTTCCAATGTGAATGGAGCCTAATGGCAGATGGATGTCACTCATTTAAGGTCAATGACTGCAAATCCTTCTCCTACAAATGACATATGAACACAATAAACAGTTTTCACAATAACGAAAATAATAATTATTCCAGTGAACATAACACAATGTCTCTCTTTACTGTATAGAGACGGTACAGAGACAGTCCTTCTTAAAGACTCGCGAGCGAGGAGCTCCCTTCTAACCAGTCAGAGAAGGTCAAACCTCTGGTCAAATCGATGAGAAGCCATCGATCTTGAGCGTAGATGCATAGTTTTGACACGGCGTCGGTATTTGATGACTCGTGAGGATTGATTTCAAGTCTAATGCTACGGGTAGCTTGAGTCTCAAAGCCGAGTATTGTAGCTTTAAGGTTGGAGAAAGACTGTGGTCGAAACCACTTTTTCCTCCACAGAACTATATCAATTTAGTTAATCACTAAAGATTGATTAGGAATTTACATACTGTACATACAATACACATCTGATCAAAATGAATTTCATTTAAAACATACCTTTTATTCTCATTTCGCTTAAAGGACTTCTATAGAAGGCAGCGATGCTCATTAAGCAGTGTATTGTTTTATTTTCATTTCAATGTGTTAAACTCAGTCACATGACAGAGAAGCAGATGCAACAGCTAATTTCTTACTGACAACCCAACAGGTTACTGCCTCCTGGCACTGGACTACTATGTGCGCTTTACGTCGTACGTGGACATGCAGAGCTCAGACTGCTTTCTCTACATTGGAATTGGAATTTTCGCCTCGCTGCTTGTCTCCATCTGCTGGTGGGAAAATCCACTGCAAGCCACCAACCGGATGCAGGTGAGAGATGTCCACTGAGCAACATCTTTTTAAACACATCCTACAAACTGACAGGCAGAGCTTCTTCTGCTGGACATTAATCTAATTTGCTTTGGTCGGTGACTTTTTTCTTCGTCTCTCCCTCCTGCAGGACACATTGTCAGAGCTGGACGGTTTCAGAGACTTTGTGTTTGTCATCACCAGCACTCTGAGAATACTTATAATAGGTAATTCTACGACATCATCGTCAACCTCAAAATACTATTTTCAAAAGCTTATGATGACAAAATCAAATGTATTTTCACTGTTATTTCTGTTGTAGATCAGCTGTTTTACATCAGTGATGCTAATATTTCTTTCTGTTGTAGGAGGAGTATACTTGGTGTACCACTTGCTCATTGAAAAGTCTATCGTCTGGTCGGACTTTAATCTTCAGAATGACGACTGGGAATTACTGCAAACAGGACTGGGGCTGCTTTTCTTACAGGTGCTCGTATGACTCACAGCTCTCTCTTCCTCTTCTTTCCTCCAGAGGATTTCTTTTATTTAGGATTTACAGCTTGTTGAAAAGTGTGTAAATAACCAAATTGAATGTTCTTATATGTCCCGAAGAGCTGCAACAAAGACTTGCTCAAGTAAAGCTGAAAAAGTGACATGACTCAGAAATTATGATTTTTAAATGTTCATGATAAAAGGTGTAAAATTCATCAAGAGGTAATGAAATGTCTGCAGCTCCTCGTGCATCACTACAAACAGACTTCTTTTGTAAAAAGAAACCCTGAAAGAGCACAACACAACTTTCTCGTTCTGTCCTCCTTTTCTTTTCTACCCAGTGACTCCAGCAGCATCAAGCATGTTCTTGCACTCTACTGCTTTCTAAAGATGAAAAGATTCAGTATCACTTTTCAATTATACAAAACGCATTCACTTCCCCACTAAAGCAAAAAAAAGGAGCGGTGTGGCCCTGACAGTAAACTGCAGTACGCATGAATATTTGCTTGTCTCCTGCCCCAGGCTTTCTGCTCAGCCGCCTGCCACTGGTTCGGGGTGGTGGCCTGTAAGATTCATGCCGTCAGGATGGGTTTTGCGCTGCCAGTATGTTGCACAGGACCCGCGGTGCTTCTGTTGGGACTGATACTGTTCTTAACTCAGGCACAGAAACTGGCTGGGGCAGAACAGGGGAGCATCACAGGTACTTCCTCACTGAACATTGTTTGTTTTCGGTCATACACCAGAAACCTGATCAACTATCTTACCTTAATTTTACTTCAATCAATCTTTTTCTACGAGTTACGTAGGTCTCTGAGAGATAAGAATAACAATCAGAATTTGCTGGTTCCTGATTTCCCAGTGGCTTACTGCTACATTATCATTGCAGAGTTTTGTGAAAGCTTGGCCCTCCTGAGCCATAAGAACACGACTCCCGTGGTTTTACTCGAAATTACACGGAGCATCTGTCGAACTTCACTTAACAGGTACGTTTGGGACTTTAAAGCTTCTGTGTGTAATGTGAGTGTGTCATATTTTTTTTCTGGGTACAGGTATCATTACACTCCTGTTTTATTGATGTTTGTTTAATATATTATTGGCAGCTACTACCTACAATGGCCTTTTTCTATGCTGGCACTGGAGGGAGTGTGTATGTGGTCAGGCTTCGTCACATGTACCTACTACGTATGGAAGATTAAGGTACTTTTAGAAACACACACACACACACACACAAAGTTATTTTATAATCTTTAAAATCTTTCTATGAGCTTTTACTCACTGTGGATTTACTGCTGTTCGGGTTTTGAAAAGTAACTTTACCTGATTTAATTTTGAGTCTGTATTAGCTTTATTATAGATATTATAGATAATATAGATATCGTGTGCATCTCAAAACAAGCAAAACCACAAATATTTAGGTTTACGTTTTAGGTCTACTAGTAATTTCATGAAGCCAGAGCCTAAATGCCGTTATTGTTGATCACGTCTCAGGTCCAGCGCATAGAGAGAACCTCGCAGCTCTTTGTTCGTCGACTCTATGAGTCTGCTTTCATTGACCTGTCTCTGCTACTCAACACCAAAATGAAGGTGCCACGAGCTAAAAACCAGGAGAGGTGAGAGGCATCTGAGAAGCGGATCGACAGAGATCCTCGGCCCCTGTAGAACATGAAAGTTGTCTCCTGTGCTGGTAAAGATAATGCTTCTTCTCTCCCCTTCTCCACTCTACAGCCACGATGACATACAGAGCTGTGTGATCTATCTCTGTGCCACCATGTGGCATGAGACCTATGATGAGATGCTGAAGATTCTCACCTCCATGTTCAGGTTAGAGACCCTGTTTCATGGTTCTCTTCATCGTTCACGTGCCGTTTAAAAAGAAACTTAACTCCCGGGGTTTCTCACACCTGTGTCGCTCCTGTTCCAGGCTGGACCGCTATCGAGGTTATCCAAAGAAGGAACATAAAGACTGTTTTGACTTCGAGTGTCACATCTTTGTGGACGACGCGTTCATGACTGAAAAGGACACAGAGAAGAGGCTGGTTAATTCTTACGTTAACGACTTGATCAGTGTTGTCGTAGAGGTCTATAGGTGAGAACGCTTGTCTGCTACTGCACATTAACGACATGTGCAGACCGACGTGCATCTAACCGGTCATGCATTTACAAAGGGTGTTCACCAACAAAGAACCAGATGACGTGTCAATCATTGAGGCTCCCTACGGCGGCAGGCTGATGTTCGTGATGCCAGAAGGCAACATGCTTTACATTCACCTGAAAGACAAACTTCTTATCAGGAACAAAAAAAGATGGTCCCAGGTATGAAGCAGCTGTGTGTCTATTTATTCCAGTATATGTGTGTGTTATATTATATTTAAATGTATATTTATATATATATATTTAGATTCTAGTTTGTAATATGCTTTGTAACATTGATCATGGCTCACAGATGACTTAAAAAAAATACTTGACCGGTCATCTTTGCAGACGTTTCTGTGGGACAATAACATCCTTTCATGACTTTAACAACTCGTCTTTTCACTCCTAACATTATTTCAGATTATGTACATGTACTACCTCCTCGGCTGGAAGGGCTACACCGTCAAGAACCCTCAGAAGATCACAGTGAGCCTTCTCTGACTTTTCTGTAAAAAAGGGAACAGTATGTATGTAAAATATTTAAATGTGTAACACGTGTGTCCTACTGTGTCCAGCGCCAGAATAACCCCTGCAGAGCCAGCTTGGTCTCTTTGGATAGCGAGATTTTGATCTTGCCTCAGTTTGAAAATGACAACAAGAGAAAATTTATCTCAGAAGACAACACTTACATCCTGGCGCTGGACGGAGACACCGACTTCCAACCCAAAGCTGTGGTGCTGCTTGTAGACAGGTCAGCGACAGTCAACTCACTGACACACACTATCACCGCTCAGACACACAAGTGTTACTGCAATGAAACGTTTTGCTGTTCAACAGGTTGAGGATGTATGAAAACGTAGGTGCAGCCTGTGGTAGAATCCATCCCACTGGTATGGGTGAGTGAACACATTTTAAAAAGGAGAGCATCACCTTTAAGGTGCAGAGAGCAGAGGAATCAACGAGTATTTGTGTGTTTTTGATGTTTTCCCGCCTCCTTTATTCGTAACGAATCTCTGCTCACTATCCCGTCTGTCAGGTCCCATGGTGTGGTACCAGAAGTTTGAGTACGCAGTAGGTCACTGGCTGCAGAAGACGGCAGAGCACGTGTTTGGCTCCGTGCTGTGCAGTCCGGGGTGTTTCAGTCTGTTCCGAGGATCCGCCTTAATGGACGACAACGTGCTAAAGAGATACACGACAACTTCATCGAGAGCTGCGGAATATGTGCAATATGACCAAGGTTGGCACAAACAGACACACGCAAGATTGTCTCTCAGCACACGATATGTGTTCATTTCATGGCTTATGCCTGTGTGTTTTCGTAGGGGAGGATCGTTGGTTGTGTACTTTGTTACTGCAGCAGGGATGGCGGGTCGAATACAACGCTGCATCAGATGCATACACCAACTCACCACAGGAATTCAAGGAGTTTTACAACCAGAGGAGGAGATGGGGGCCTTCTACACTAGCCAATACTCTGGACCTTCTGCACAGGTCAGTGTAGTTTATAGTGTTTGTAGTATGATTGTTATGGCCTGCTGCATATGATCTCTTTTGTGATTTTGACTACAGTGGTGCCGAGACGGTGAAAAGAAACTCCTCCATCTCCAAGCTTTACATTTTCTACCAGATGTTCACGGTTGGTTCCTCCATCTTGGGGCCGGCGTCTGTGACTCTCATGATAGCAGGTAGGGTGAGGACTAGTTTCTGGTTATCTAATGAGTACAGTGAGGTTGTTTCTTATCGGCATTGTATTCCTGCTTTTCTTATTTCATCTCCACTGTTTCTCTTCGTGATATTTTTTAGACAGACTGTTCCTGGATGAATGAACTAGTGGAAAACAATTACAACAGATGAAAAATATACAAAACAGCCACATTCATCGTTTTTCTATATTTTCACTTTCATTTGAAAGAGTTACAGTAGAGAGAGCAGAAGAGGGGTCATACCATGATGCTGTGGTTACGTGACATGTTGATGTACATGATATGCCTTAAATGATGCCTTCTGACCTCTATGCAACGTGTGCAGTCTGAGCTCACTGTCACATATCCAAAACTAGTCTAATAAAATCCTGGGCGCAGTCACACTGTAAAAGAATTAATATCAGAATATCTGATCAATGCATATGCAGTAATGTTTACAAAAGCTAAAAAACTATTCATGATGTGCCATTTGCATTGCTGCCATGTTCTAATTGGTTGGTTTGTAAATATACTGTGTACCGTTCTTTCATTGCATATGGTATAATTTTGTGTTTTGTATTTATTCCTTGCTCTTCTTTTCCTCGCAGGTGCTTTCCAGTTTATCTTCAGACTCGCTGGAACACTCTCTATCATCATCGCAAGCATTCCTCCCGTCTTCTACATGATCATCTGTTTCGTAGCTAAGCCTAACGTCCAAATAACCATCGCTGGCATTATGAGTGTTCTGTACGCGTTCCTCATGACTGCATCTTTCTTTTCCATCATCGGTGTGTAACCAGTTTGACATTTTAAAAATGTTTTTTAGTGTAAATACAATTCAAACGTACTCACACATACTGTACTTTCCATTTTTAGGTGACATGGTGGTTCAGGGCACCTTCCTCACTCCTACTGGCCTGTTTTTGGTTTCCATGGCAATCATGTACTTTGTAACAGCTATACTACACCCAGAGGAATTTGGTATGATTATGTCCTAATATTACAAACATTGTTACCCACATTGATGTGTTTTGAGCTGTGTTTGCAGCCTAAAGTATGTTATGTTATGCTATGCTATCTTATGTTGTGCTATGCTGTGCTTTGTTGTGCTATGTTATGTTATGTTATGTTGTGTCATGTTATGTTATGCTATGCTATGTTACGCTACGCTATGCTGTGCTATGGTATGTTATGCTATGCTATCTTATGTTGTGCTATGCTGTGCTTTGTTGTGCTATGTTATGTTATGTTATGTTATGTCATGTTATGTTATGCTATGCTATGTTACGCTACGCTATGCTGTGCTATGGTATGCTATGCTATGCTATCTTATGTTATGCTATGCCATGTTATGTTATGTCATGTAATGTCATGTTATCTTCTGCAGGGATGATTATCTATGGTCTGATGTATTTCATCTGTATCCCCAGTGGATACCTCCTACTAACCATCTACTCACTGGTTAACATGCACATTGTGACCTGGGGCACTAGGGAATCCAACAAGTAATGCACTAATCATTAGCAGCGGCTGCAATTTGGAAATTAAATAATCAATTAATTGAATAATTGACTACCAGTTTCGGCACTAATGGTGTTGTGGCAGTAGGGATAACTGTGGGAGATGTTAATGATTAAAGTTGAGTAAAGTTCGTGCACGAACTGATTAACTCATTCAACATACTAAATCATCCAATCAATCAATAAACGCACCAGGGAATTTATTTAGTAAATGTTTTACCTTCCACAATAATTGCTCACTGTATGTGTCTGTTTTTTCTGACTGTATTTCTGTTTGTCAGAGGAGAAGCAGTAAAGAAGCAGCACAATATGCTGTGTGATAGAAATTGTAAACTCTGCTGCTGGGACATGAAGATTCAGGTATTTTTACCTCTAACAATCAATGACAGACGTTCCATTGGCTCAACAGATGGATAAGTTTATTCATTTAATTATTTTGCTTTACAGATAACACAGGAAAATGAGAATCTGTTGCTGCAGCAGATTACAGGCCAGACTGCACAGCAAGCCCCTCCCTTTCCAATCACTCCCCAGGAAATACTTCAAGAACCAGCCTCACAACCTGAGCCTAAAGCCACACCCAACAAATCCAACAAGAAGGCAGAGAAAGTAGCCAAAAAACCTCGTACTGCCATAACCAAGAGGAGGATGTCAGAAAGCAGTGACACGTCTTCCAGTAGCACGTATTTATCATTTTCAATATTTAAGATAATCTGTCACAAACATTTCACACTGCTGACATTCAACAAACTCCACCAAACACAAAGCTGAAGTCCCAAACTTCATGTTTAGATTCTCTTACTTCTAGCAGACGACTAAAACCACATACACACTGAATTTTCCCAAAATTCACAGAAATGTTTATGCGTCCGTGTGCAGGGATGACAGTGATAACACCAAGTGCATGTCATCAAGTGCATCCGACATCGACGACGATGGCAAACATAACTTCCTGATTGATAACAAAGAAGAAAGTGTAGAACTTCCTATCAGAGGTAAGGCTCCCTTTGTATGTGGATTTGTCCTAAATACTAAACACTGACATCCATACTTACCTTTTTTGAGATAACCATGACCTGGATGACTGAGAACCTTCACAGACATCCATACAGTTCATTATGTGGAATACTGTATGAATAATATATTGAATTAAGTTATTTTTGTTTGTGTGTGTGTGTGTGTGTACCTAGACTGGGTGACTCCAGTGAAAGAAGAGTTTTTAAAAAAGCTGACTTATGCCAACATGAAGAGAAACCTGCAAGAACAAATACGGTAAATAATGAACACAACAAAAACATCTAAGCATTTGTATATTCTTAATTATCAGGCTTTTATTTCAACACCGCAAAATCTGAACATGTTACCACAAAATAAGAAAATTTAAATGACAAACGTTAGCAAAGCTCATGTGTTGTTATAGGTATGTGTCCAATTGGAAATGATTTTATGTGCATTTATGTGTCCTCCAAACCCAGCTTCACTGTTTTAACTCCTAAAATGTTCTTTCCTTCTCCTCTCAGATACACACTCCGCAACAGAGAGTATGATGATGTGTGTGAAGAGCTGGTCTTAATGTTAACGGATACTCTTAATGGACAGTTAATTGGAGTCGGGCCTGAAGATGTGCTGACAGGCAGCCAGTTGGAGGAGTTACAATATGCGCTGACGGAGCAGGTGACAAATTGATTTGGTTAAATTGTAATATTGACACATTTTAATATTTTCACTGCTTGATCGTAGCTTTTTTAATTCCGTAAAAACTAAGCCTAAATCTGCTTTTATTGAAGAATGAAATTGGTGAGTAATCGACTTTTCTATGTTCCAGGCTCGGCGCATCCTTAAGACCAGTCGAATGGAGTACTTAGACCGGAGGGTGAAGTTAGCCATTGAGAAAACACTCACTGCCCCACAGTTGCAAAAACTCGATGAGGTAATATTCAGATTTAGTTTCCAGGTCTCTGTGAAGCACATATAAAATAATAAAATACTGTAGCAGGGATGAGTCAGAGTCAGCTATAAAACAGAATAATAAAATATTCAATAATAAGTCTACAATAGGTTACACACAGTGTGGGTATATAGTAAGAAAGCAGGGTACATGTAAGCAACCCTCATGAAATATTATTTCATGTTCAGACTTGTATGAGGAGGCAGGTTCTCTCTTGCAGCACTAGACTGATCTTTTCCCTCTTTAGCTTCACTGGGGCCAAGATCATGTTACCCACAACATATTAATATTAACTTGTGTTTACAAACCATTTTACCAGATTTTACAGTGTTTTTACATTTAAAATCGTCATAGTATGTTTGTTAGCCTTTCTACAAAATATGTAAATGTAAATTTATAATAAACATGCTATGATAATAACAGGAAAACTTCACAGCTGCCTTACTTTGAATAAAGCCTAAAATGTGTTGTTTATAAATCTGTGTGTGTTTAGAACGAGACCGACTTCTGGGACAAGCTGATCGAGCGCTACCTGAAGCCTATCAATGACCCCAAATCCCATCAAGAGGAGGTCACCAGAGAACTTAAGTCGCTGCGCAACAAGGTCAGACACCTTCGTCATCATCTTCACTTTTTACATTTGCATTACCTTTCTGGGTAAGTCTGCATCAGTAGTTAGGCCTAACGGAAAAGACGTAACAGAAAATGTAGCTGTACTACTTGTGCTGTATTCCACGGCAGGCACTAAAATTGATTTGTGCAATTCTCCTTCCTCTGCACAGGCTGTGTTTCTGTATTTCATCATCAACGTGCTGTGGGTGGTGGCTACCTTCTTCCTGCAGGCAATTGGAAATGATGTCATCAGCATCAAGATCCCCAAATACTATCCCAATGGGACTCAGTCTGATGAATATCTCAAGGTTGGCACAGGCACAGTCCTAGCCGCATGTGCTGTTTTTTGTTTTTGCCACAGGAGGATTGACATATTTCCGAATGTCTGTTAGTGTTGCAGTACCTCCTGCTCAAACGTATCAGCATTACTGTCATTTTGTGTGCACAGGTGGAGCCTGTCAGTTTGATGTTCCTCTTGTCTTTTGCTATTCTTCTGATTGTCCAGTTTCTGGCCATGTTATACCACAGGTACACACACACACACACACACACATAACAGAACTAGAGACATATTTGACAGCTTCCTGACAGACACGTTCCCACAATGAGCAGGAACGTTTTCATTCATACATTCTTGACTTTTCTGGATATTTAATTAGACTTTAGGTTGTCATTGTGACTGATCCCCTTGGTGCCTGTCTACAGGGTCTACACTCTGATCCATGTGGTGTCCTATCGCAGCACAGAGAAGGACTACAAGGAAAGAGACAATGTGAGTAACTACACTTACGTGCATACAGACATGTACACATTCTGTAAAACTTCAGTTTTTCAATGAGGGTCTTTGTAGGTACAACAGTTGCAGAGGTCTTATTGGTTGAATATAACACCGTTGAATAATGACACACAGAGAACTTTAGTGCAGAAGAAATACACAAATTTAAACCCCAACCATCAGCTACTTCCAGTCCAGGGGGCGCTGTTTCGCTCATTTTATGACTTTCATATAAACAGTACTTCGTTTATGTAAAACTATCTAGTGGTTTACACTTTTGATTACAGTGAATGACACAGAAAATGTATATTTTAATACATTTCTTATTGAATTTACACATTGCAGCTTAAAACAATAATAGCTAATGGACAAAGAATTGTCCGTAGGTGTGACTGTGAGTGTGCATGGTTGTTTGTGTGTCTGTGTGTTGGCTCAGGGATGGATTGGCGATCCGTCCAGGGTTTACCATGCCTCTCACCCAAAGACAGCTGGGATAGGCCCCAGCACCCACCACAACCTGACCTCGGATTAGCGGTTGATAATGGATAGGTGGATGTACAAAGAATAGACAGGAGGCCTAAGTTAAATTTACAATTAGTTAAGACACAGATATAGTACAGCAGCTGCACATATCAAGCACTAGTCATCTGCTCTGCATCTCCATTGACACAATCAGTGGTCAACCTCCAGTTCTGGCAACTCGGATGTGAGACACTGACGGACAATGTGGCACAGAAAACATTTGAGCTAGAGATTTAACAATGTAGAACGTCTGTTCATTTACTTGTGACCATCACGTCCTTTTTCTGTCAACTAGGAGGAGGAGGAGGAGGGTGACTTTACTGTGGAGAACCCCATGGTCCACGGACTGGTCATTACCAGCGATGACCTGTAACTGTGACCAATGAAACCCAACATCCAGCACACACTGGCACTTCTGCACCAACACCTGCAAGGCTGCAAACGACTCAAATGCTGCTTCTCCCAGCTTTTGCAATGCACAAGATACAGGACGTTTTACAGCAATTGTTTTCTCTTCCAGCAAAAGAGATGTGACTGTAATCCAAGTGGAAAGGCAAAATGGCACAAGGGAAAGAGAACCGATCCAACACGGTTTCCTTCAGAATTCCAGATGAGAACGTGTTGGTGTCTGAGCTCGGAACCTCAGGTAGCAGCGTTTTAACGATGAAGTGTTTTATAATAATATATTTGCTTTTTAAACTTTGAAGTATGGTCAAATGCACGAGGTCCAGTCTAATCAAACATCTGAATTAAGAGTCTAAAAATAAAACATGGTACTGTTCATTTGTTGTTTTACGTATGCACATGTTGCACATCGCATTTCAATGTAGTTTAATGTCTGAATGTAAATTAAGCAAATTTCATGTTTATTTTATATCCTGCACGGTTGAGAAACTGAAAAGATGATTGATGTTATTAGATATGATCTCCAAACTAAATATTTATAATTTTACTCACTTAACAATTAAACTTTTCAGTAAAACAAAAGACGTTTGACTGTTCTGTCATACACAAATACCTCCACCTAACACCACCATTTTAACTAGTTTCTGGTCTGGAGAAATACACTGAGAACCTACAGGTATCAAGTTCCATGAAGCAGTAACACACTCATCTCACAAGAACAACCAGAGTTGACCTTTTTTAATCAATTTCATTCAAATGAATGGAAGCAGTAGACAGTTATTAAATAGAGGCGATTGCAAAGCAATCATCCAACATATTTTGGGGGACTGAGGTTTCACCTGAAGACAAGGCAGCAGCGCGGCACTGAGCACAACTGTAAAGGTTAACACCCGTTCTATCACGGTTCTCTCTGGATGCAGAACACAAACAGAACTGGGTCGTGTGGTAAGTTGCATGTTTACAAGTTGGTGGAGTGGTGTGACTTCTGGCTCAAGTCTGATTGCTCCCAGATTTCCCCAAACACCCAATATAAGAAAGAGCAACGTCGGACGTAAAACTCAGTAAAAGCTGCGTCCAAACGTGTATTTCACGTTGTCGCATGAAACGTTTCCTGTACTGCAGAACCAATCGTATGCATTTCCAACACGGTGAAAGTTCAGATGATGGGAACACGTCACTTCATAAGTTTTAGTTATGTGTAACAGTGAAAACAACACGTCAGGCCTAACACCGTGTTATTCTGCAGCCAGATATGCTGATCTTAAACCCTTCAGCTACCTGGAAACAGATCATTTTTCATTTATTTTGGAATTGAATCTCTAGAATAATGTGCTGTGTATTCAAATTTAAATACTTGACAGCGTCCTGTTCAGCATGTGTCATGATGGTCATATAAACGTATCGTGCCCAGGTGAGCGTCAGTCAGTCGTTTCAGTCTGCAGGTCGGCGCTTCAGTAATCAAAAGCTTGGCTGAAGCTGCGTTTGTGTCCTCCTCTGTTGTTGCCATAGCCACCGCCGCCGCTCCGGTACCCGTTACCACGGCCACCACCTCCTCCGAAACCCCGCCCCCTTCCACCTCTGAACCCTCCTCCTCTGTCACCTCGGTTACCGCCGCCAAAGCCCCTGTCGCCACGGTTGGTGAACTGCTTTTCCTCCAGCTCTGGAAGTTCTGTGGCCACAGTCAGTTGCCAACGGCGACCATCTGTCCAGTTGTCCTGTTGAATCATCATATGGGTGAGAAGACGTTAGCATCTCCCTATTTTTAACATTTAGGTTTTCACTCATTCGTTATCCTTGATGTCCTCACCTGGATCTCCTTGACTTTGTCAGCTGGGACATCAAAACAAACTCCCTGTTAAGACACGTAAGGGTGAGACAGTGAATGTTACCTGCCTCTGTCCCAACAGAAAGGCTTCACACATTTAACAGCTGTTTTCTAGTTACCTAACTGTGAACTAAATGCATTTGTTAAACAGAAAGGTTGTGATTTACCAGTTCAAATTAGTTATAAACGTTTCACAATGGCAGCTCTATTATATTACTTATATGTTGGTATTATTTTCAAGACTGGTCATTTGTCATCACTTAGGCCCAATAGTTTCTGGCCTTTTTCCAAGTTATTCAAAACTGTATGCACACAATGAAGTTTTACTTCAGCACACATACTGACATGCGTATACACGTGTGTGTGTGTGTGTGTGTGTGTGTGTGTACTGACCGATTTGCCTTTCAGGAAGGTCATTCTCTGAATGTGGTTCTCAATCTCTTCTCCGAGCTGTTCTTTGACAGATCTCCAGGCGTAACCCATGTTATGCATCTCCTGAGAACAGACCAGCTGCATGGTGGTGTAACCCTGGGAGCACAAACAGCAACAAGTTAGGTGTGGTCTACAACAGGATTAACGTGCCATCAGGGAAATAATTATTTCCCCCATCAATCAGGAAGATTTCTCAACGAGCTGACACCGGCAGCCAACGACAAACTCACAGCATCAGAGTTGAGCAGGGACCTCTGCTCTAGACTTGTGGCTCCAGAAATATGGGCCAGAGCAGCAGCAAGTGCATCGACTGCTCCTCTCTCCTCAATCAGCTTCTCAGCCGATGCTCTGAAGTAGTCGATAGCTGTAACTGGAACAGAGTCCAGGAACCTGGACACCGTAAACAAATAAAAACAGTCGGTTCAAAGTCTTTGTCATCACCTGGCCAACAGGCCGCCCAAGTAATGATGGTAACCTCATTATTAAATCCATAATGGTCGTGTTCTAGGATGACCAACCTGACGGCATCTTTGCTTGATGACTTGATGATGTCATTGGCAGTGGGGACGCCAACTCGTCTGAACGTGATGCCCTGGATTAAAACAGGTAAATCATCAGTATGGAAACTTTTGCTGCACAGATTTAAAAATAGAAAGATCTGTTTTTTCCCTATGTGGCACTGCTGCACCTTCCTCAGCTCCGGCTTATCTAATGACCTTTGTATGTGCTCTTGTCCACCTCCAAACCATGTGTCACAGGGTAATTCACTACTGAAACTTTGACGGAGTTTAAAGGGACACGTACTGCTTTGTTTTCTACGTAGCGCAGCTGGTCCTCCTCCTTTCTCTGGTAAAAACAGATGCAGACTCCAGTCCTGCCCGCTCGGCCTGTACGCCCTGAACGATGGATGTATGATTCCACATCCTGACAAAAACAGACAGAGAGAGAAACTGTTTTTATGATTCACTATTAATAAAACACAGTGCAGTCTTAACAATCAGGCATACTTCATTTTCATCACTATGAATTATGCTGTGGCTATTTTTCAGGCATAATTTTATGTCATAACATATTTATACAAACCTAGAAATCATTGACATAGCAATGTGGCATAATAGTAGTTTGTAGAATAATAATGTGGGTTCAGACCTTGGGTGGAGAACACTGGACCACCAGGTCAACTTCAGGGATGTCTAATCCCCGGGCGGCAACATTAGTGGCAACCAGAACCTCAAAGGCCCCGTTCCTGAATCCCTTCAGTGTTGTCTCTCTCTGTTTCTGGGGGATGTCGCCATGGAGGGACTGAGCACTCTGGAAATACAGAGTAAACATGGGAAATGAAGACCAGCGCTCCTGCTTTCTGCTCAGTCAATTTACAAGGTAAAATGTGTGTTATCTACCTGCTTGATGGACGCGTTGAGGGAAAGCTCGTTGGCTTCTTTCTTTGTCTCACAGAACACGATGGTTCGGCCGTGGCTGCCGCTGTAAACCTGGATCACATCCCCGATCACAGCTGCACGTTGTGACCAGTGGCACGTGATGGCCAGGTGCTACGGAGGATCAACAGAGATGGTTGGCAGAGGAACATTTTTTACAGTTCAACACACCGTCACCCGTTTTTCTACTACACACACACATACTTCAACTGTGGTTGCAGCTTTCTGTGTCTTCTTGCCAATCAGGTCAACGTGTTTGCATCCTGGTCTCATGTATTTCTTGGCCACCTCATAAACCCAGGAGGGACAGGTGGCTGAAAACAGCAAAGTCTGGGGGTTGGAGTCAGAGTCTGCAAACGAACACACACACACACACACACACACACAATAATCTTTAATGGGATATATTTACCAGGCTCATCATTGATATATATTCACCAGGCTCATCATTGATATATATTTACCAGGCTCATCATTGATATATATTCACCAGGCTCATCATTGATATATATTCTTATATTTACTTCACCTTTCTTATAGGACGAAGCCAAAATTTCTTCCACTTGTTCTGCAAATCCCATGTCCAACATTTGGTCCACTTCATCCAGAACAACATGTTTCAGCTTCGTCAGGTCGAGCTTATTGTTCTGGATGTGGTCCTTGATGCGACCTGGCGTTCCAATCAGAATGTCAATTCCGTTGCGGATGGCATCGACTAGACAGAAAGAGATTCGGAGTTGAAAGTGTTGTCAAAGCAGCGGAAAAAATGTGTATTTTGATGGTTTTAATTCAAACTAAACTATTTCTATTCATTTTTCCTAAGACTTACTCTGTGGATTGTATGAGCTGCCTCCATAGAAACAAGTGATGGCCAGTCTCTTGGAGACGTCTTTAAAGTCTTTGGCAACCTGGATGGCTAGCTCTCTGGTTGGTGTCAACACCAGGACCTTCAAAAAGACAGACAAGAGGATCAGCTAAACACAAACATACAGGCTGCCTGACACCTCTTTGGTGATGGGAGTGAGTGTGTGTTCACCTTAGGGGGCCGTCCTCGGGGCATCTCCACTGAAAGCGACTGCAGTTTCTCCACCAAAGGGATGGCGAAGGAGAACGTTTTCCCTGTTCCTGTGCGAGCTTGGGCAATTACGTCCTCTCCATCATATACAGAGTTAAATGTCTTGGCCTGGATGTCAAACAGGTAGGAGACACCCCGAGCTGAGACAGAGAGTGAGGAGGAGAGGTCAATGGAACGAGAAAGACCATCAGCGCTTACGTTGTTCCTCTGCAGCTCCAGAGTCTACTGTGACCACGCATTTATCTAACATGAATCAATGGACTCATTCATTCCGTGAGAGTGATCACCAAAGTTCTGCTTCAAAGAATTAGAAACCAAAAACAGAGAAATATTTCAACCTATAATTCTAAAACTGTTTAGTTTTCAGACGGCTAGAAAAAAAATGCAGTAGTTCAAACAGGACAAATGTGTTTTCATATGTTACAGCTCACACCAACATCCAGTCTTATTTCAACAATACACACATCTAAGTGCAGTACAGCGAACATGTCCGTGTTAGACACACATCAGCACATCTCTAATCAAACCAAACTGTTATACTACCTTTAAGTTTAGTGATGGTGATCGGAGAAATCCTGAAGTTAGAGAAGGCCCCTTCCTTCTGCTCCGGTGTCTCCTCCTAAACAAATAAACAGCGTCTCCATAAATCCAAATCACCCTCAGTAGAAAGACCTGATTCTCTTTAATATTCATATTCGGAAACAGATTTTGTTTAATACGGACCGTTGAAAGTGAAATAAAATCCCTGGAGAAACCAAACACAAACTGAGAAGGCGTCATACCGTATCTTTTTCGCTGTCACTTGATGAGTCTTCACTTGACTGGGCTGGTGTCTGAACAGGGGTGGTAGGGGTGGAATGTCCATTGGTTTTTTCCTCACTGATTGTTTTCTTTTGCATCTTTTTCTTCTAAACCCCAGGAAGACACAAATATGACCTTGTTTGTGTAGCTACATAAGAGACATTTATACTTGCATATAAAATTATTATCCACACTTTTCACTAAATAAACATGGCTGACCTCTGAGTCTTGAGTCTTCTTCGTTTTCTTGCTTGGTGTTTCAACACCATCACTGTTGCCGTTCATATCTATGTGGTCATTCTCTTGGTCCGCTGCCAGCTTGTCTTTTTTCTTCTTCTTCTTAGGTGCAGGGGGTTCAGAGTCTAGATCCTCCTGCTGTTCCTGCTCCTCCAACTGCTTCTTCTTCTTCAGCTTCTTGCCCTCTTTGGTCTTGTTCTTTATTTTGTAAAAAAACAAAGTTAAACCATTAATGAACACCTTCTGTTGTATCTCTTACATTGGGGTGCAGTGCTCTTAATCTACTAATTATTTATCAAAGTAGATGACGGGAATCACAAATGCAATATTGAAGTTTTACCTTACAACGTAATATTTTTACATTGTAATGTGATACTGTAGTGTTACCTTATTGTGAGATTTGTACAGTTGTCAAACTGAGAAACTGACTGTTAGTCAAGTCAAATTTATTTATAAGCACATTTAAAACAACGCAAGTTGACCAAAGTGCTTTACATTGAATCATAACTATAATATAGTTAGACGCAGATGTGAACATATGTCACCATTCTGTCTTTATTTATGAGATCAAATCATCAACGGCAACAGGCCGTGAATAAGGCCCACGCACTCTTTAACAAGCATAGAGCGCCATCTAGCGATAATATTTAACACTGATAGTGACCATTTCCTGCAGTTTATAGACATTTTAACGTGCGCATTAATTGCAGAATTTAGTCACGCGTCAATCCAACTATTAAATAACAACTAACAAAACCACAGAAACTACTCAATGTCAGTTTTCACTGAACAAACGTCACACTAACGTAACACATACCACTTTATCGTGCTTGAGGGAATTGATTAGATGATGAAAAAGACAGTTTAACAAAAATGGAGTGGAGCTTTAGTGATTAACCGTAACCATAAGCAGCAGTTAGAGTTTGTTTTCCGTTTCACGTTGTTTTGTCATGACGAAACCAGCTGTAAAATACGTCATCAGGTCGCGCCTAAAGTGCAGATTCACATAAATGTGAACAGGGTATCTTAAGGAGTTTCCAATGCGTCAACCAGTTTATCCATGCCTTCTATAGATTAGCGCAGCAACACATGGGTATGCCATGTTCTCTTCTAGCTAGGCTAAGTGGCCACATTGACAAAGTTTGCTAACGTTAGCAGCGTAACGGATCACAATAACCTTTTTAAATTTGTAACAACGTGGGTACACGTTGTTAACAGCGTAATGCTACCAGTGTCACTAGACATAAGCATGCGGGGCTTTTGTTAGCTAACAGTTACTAGCCGTTAGCTACGTTAGCACGTTCAGCCACATGTTGTCAAATAAGGAGCTGCCGGGGCAGGACGTGGCTCGAGCTACACCGATTTTTAGTCCGTTCGGGGCGACATGACTGATTTTGCTCACCTTCAGGGTTTTAGCCTCCGCGATAGTGTCCAGTTCTTCTTCCATTGCTTGATCTTCGGTTTCAAAGATGATTTTTGACGGCATTTCTCTTCCCCGTTGGAACCCCTCAGCGTAGACACACAGGCAACCCCACGGGCACGCGGATGAAAAGGAACGCGCAGAGCGGAGAGAGCGTGGAAGCGCATTCACGAGGCAACGTAGAAATAGAAATAGAAGAGATAGATTTGACTCAATTGTGCGTTTGCTGGGTGGTATGCTGCATATTGCTAAGTGGGAGGAGGAGGTAACAGTGGCTGTGTATTCAAGGGGTAGATTAGTAATCACTGCTACACGCTACTGTCTCTGTTACATTCTATTTACACAATAAATGCAGCAAATTAATTTTGATATTTCATGCTGCTCATGCTCATAATTAAAACGATGTGACTAAATGGCCCAATTTTGTCAACCACTGGATCTAAAAACATATTTTTGTGAAATTTGTAGAGTTGGGGTGATAAAATAATAACATGGAAAATATATTTTCTTAAAAATTGGATAATAATCCCAAAGACCCAATAATTGCCTCACTCTGCTGTAATATTCAGATTTTATGAAAAAATGAATATTCTAACTACTTAATTAAATTAGAAAGTAATTATTTTAACAAGGTAAGTAGTATTTATTCATTCTGGTTTAATAGAGTTATGTTATTTTGTCATCTTAAATGGAGGGCTGCTTAAATAAGCCATTTACATTTTCCCTGGAACATATAATATTATCATTAATAATATTATTTAACAAAAAAATTAACAAAAAGCTAGTTGGTCCTTACAGGAGTCTTTGGGTTGTCTGTAAGGACTTTAACCACTATGTAGGTTTGTGTATTTTAAAATTTGGATCCAAGAAGTGACCGGACAACAAAGTAAGTTTTAAGATGTTCAATAAAACGTCAGAGGAAAGGGAGAAGTGTGGGGTCAGATGAGCTAAAGGGCTGCAGAGTTGGCACTGGAACTCCTGATCAGCAGAGGGCACCAAATCCACTAAACTAAATCCACCATCTAAGGTCCAGAAACAAAGAATGAACCACAACAACATCTTGTTGACCAAAGTACTTAACATAAAATATAAAAGAAGTGAAAAATAATGATAAGAGGAAAAGTAAAACCAAATTGGGCAGTCAGAATAAAAAGAGTATAATTTAGAATGAATCACAAGGAGATGATGAAAAGAAAATTAGAATAAATATTTAAAAACAGATAAAAATGTGGAATGACCTCCCTTTACATATTAGACAGGCCTCGTCTCTGTCAACATTTAAATCGCTTTTAAAAACCCA
>JAUMHF010000017.1:3350041-3436609 GCA_032359275.1 Microctenopoma steveboyesi | reverse complement strand
CTAACCCCAACCGGTCGAGGCAGATGGCCGCCCACCCTGAGTCTGGTTCTGCTGGAGGTTTCTTCCTCTTAAAGGGAACTATTGTGGGCCTAATGCTTTACCTAAATAGATACACCCACACACATACACAATGGTATCTGTTTTTCATGTTTGCTTATGGCTTGGTCTGTTGGGAATTTTACTTACAACACAGAAGCTTATTTTTTATTTAATTAAAACAATGAAGTAGTCAGTTTACTTTTAGCTTAAATGGTTGTATCCACTGAAATCAAGTCATTTTCTGTCCCGTTAATTAAAACACAAAACTGACTATTCTCACGTCTCTTCTTGTGAGTGAACACTTACGCGTACATCTGCTGTGCCTTATCATAAATAACACGTTTTTTTAAGATACTAATGTTCCTCTAATCATTTGGCTAAATGCAGCGTAGATACTGTTCAGACAAGCACTCTGCTGGTTTACAAGAAAGATTTAAAGTTCCTTTCTACACTGTGACTGTTACGCCCCACAAACTGTCGCTTCCTGCTTTCACTGTGAGATTTCTTCATCCTTCACCACTTCAGTTGTACTTTAATCATCTAAGTTCCTATTAAGACCAAATAGGCAGACGTGGGGTTGCTTGTTATTTTCTCACACTGGTATTGATCAGTGTTTAGGAGAAGATTGATGATGGTCATGGATGCAGCACTAGTGAGATCTAACTTTTAATGTTACGTTGACCATTTAAAAACCAGATGATCCTGTAAATAGCAGAATAGATTACATTTTTTTCTCTTGTGTTTTTCTCTTGTGATCACGGTCTCTGCCTCTGCTTGTGTTCCAATCGATTGCCGAGCCTCCACGATCACTCCCTTCCCCAGCTCACTTCCTCTTCTTTGAAACTCCATCTGAGGCCATGTAAGCTTCGTTTCTAAATAATCCAAAGAATGAATATGTTGTCCTACATACCCAGGAGCCGGAGTGTGTCCATCTTTAGCTTTCTTCTCATCATTTTGTCTTTTCTCTGGTGGTAAGTCTTTTATTTGTAATGTTGTATGTGTATACTACACTACAAATTAAAGTAGCTTTGCCTTCGCTGCGACTTGTTGCACAAAGACTTTAACAATAGTATGGTAAAGCAATGGTAACAATACATTAAAATATAAAAGATTTCATATGCCTGTAATTTCTAGATTTTTACTTAAGACTAATTAATATTAATATGCATTATCCATAATTTAAATGTATTACTGAGCTCTAAGCTAGGCAGTATTTAGATGTTGGTCAAACATTATAAAATTATGTTAAACGCTACTATTTTGCCTAGACAATAAAATTCTAATTACAGAAAGAGTTCTCTTATTATGTCTCTCCTGGTTTCACGTGTGTGTACAAAATGGAGGACCCAAACGCAGACCAGGACCAGAGAGGGTTCATACAAATAAACTTCAATAGTGCGTGAACATAACAGAAAATGGTGTGGAACCGAGAATCCCTCCCAGAGAAGGCAAAGACAGTTGTACTCAAATAAAAACAAAAGACAGGACGGTAGACGAATAAGATAAGGATGAGGAAGAAAGAGGGGACAGAACCGAAACTAAACCCGAACTAACTTACACAGAGTGAGGAGCGCGATGACGGGTAATGGGTGGTGTAACAGGATGAACTAAGAAAGGAAGGTAGAAAGTGCAGAGGCTTAAATAATGAAGGGACTAATTGGAAATGAAGAGCAGCTGGGAATAATCAGGGAGTGAGCATGGAGAGGGGGGTGCGATTAAAGTGAGGGAAAGAGAGCAAGGAATGGAGCAAGAACCACAGAAAGGTATGAGGAGGGCATGACTCTGACACCTGGCAACTTCACCCTGTTGCAGCTGTAGTTGTAGTATAATATATGTAGTACGCCTCTGGCAACTCGTGATACTGCCTGTCTGTTCAAATGTCATATTGTAATTTGTTTATGCATGATTCCAAGAGGATATTTGTGCCAGACATTCCTGAGATTAATATTGACAAGAATAGGACATATATGAGGTCACAATGGTCTCGACCTCTCTCCAGCAAAATGTAAAATGTTCATCAGTTCATCCATGACCCCAGGTGACTTATACTTTAGCTCATCTGGTCTTTCAAAGTGTGATGCTGAGCGCACGCGAACAGTGCAGGAAAACGTTAGAGTAGGGGTGTGTAAAGGAGGTTTTGATTGGTTATGACATCCCAAAAATAGATCATCGTGCTTAGTCTAATACTTATTATTAGTCTATTAGAGACAGCTAGAGTCAGTAACACTAAGTTGCAGCAGTCTTTACAGAAAGCATAACTGAACATTGATTTCGTAAAAGATGACGTATGTAAGCCTTCTCAAATTGAAGGGTGAACGTCATCAAGTACTAAATAAGTTCAGTTGCTATTGGAAAAACCCTTTTTTGAGATAACCATTGACCCAGAGTACTGAGAACCTACACAGATTTACAAGAGGACATTCCCCAATGCGAGTACAACACTGTCACAAAACACTTTGACAGGAAGGAAGTAGACATGTTGCACCCGGTTCCAAAAGAAGAAAGCACGTCAGTGTGTGCCAAACTGAGAGAATTATACACACTGACATTAAAGGAGTCTATTTCTCAAACACCAGCGTGAAGCTTGACATAAGACTCTGTGTGACTTAGAGCTACAACCAGGAGCACCCAGAGTGTTTGCCAGAGTTGGGCAGTACAGAAAAACAATTGGCTGGCACGTGAGACGATCATTTCCCTGTAGCTTTCACTCCAAATTCATCGCAGGGACAATAAAGATTAACGCCATATGAGGTTTATTTACTAAGTCTTGCCAGCCCATTAGTAATGCAATGTATAATTTATTATTTGAATACTACACTTTGAAAGCACCTTAATGGAAAAGCTCAAATCAAAAACCATTTCAAACATAATACTGATTATATAAAATAATATGTAAAAAGAAACAAAGCTATGAAGTTCGTACCTGCACATGTTTAGGAACAACTTTTTACCCATGTGAAACTTTCCTGATCATTCTACACACTAACTCATAACAAAGTGAATACATTTTGAGGCATTTTGCAAATCTCTCAAGCATGTGAGAAGTCTGAATATTTACTCTTTATCAACTTTGCAGAAGCCCCTTTGACAGTATTGTACACAGAACAAATGACCTAAATGCTAAATACCAGACAGAAGACCCCAAAATGCTGTCCAGAAGCAGCTGGACTTGTTTTTAAATTCTTGTCCTCCATCTAGAAGGTTTGGCTGAGAACTTAAAAACAAGTCCAGCTGCCATTGACCAACATTTTTTGGGTTAACCATCACCTGAAAGACTGATTAAATTTTCTCAGACTGAAGAAGTTAAACTGTTTACATATTTTATAATGTAGTCTTTTCACAAAATGAAAGAGCCAATTATCCACAGCATAAATTCAAACAGTAGTGGACACGAGAAGACAAAGAGCGTAGGCCTGGAGCCATAGTTGGCATTAGCAATACAGTCAGAGATAAACCCAACATGAAACATGTTAATGTAAGAAGTCATTACGGTAAACTCACAGGTGGTCAGGTGCAGGAAAGATGCTGTAGGGTAAGAAGCAAACAACCTGGCAGAGGAGTGAGGCTGGTAGAGCTGCTTAAGAACAAGAAGATTGATCAGGCTGATTACATGACTGATGCAGGTGAGGACGAGAATACCGACAGAGGAGGGCGGAGTGAAGGAAGACAAAAGGACCATGACACACATCATTTTTCACATGTCTGACAATAATCAGGTGTCGGTGTGTCGATTTGCACATAGGGCCAGGAAGGTTTTCACAGCTTCTTTTCGCTTAATAGATCAAATGATCTTTTTAAAATAGCATTTTCAGTTTACTCTGGTTATCTTTGTGTAATATTTGACTATGAAATACACTTATGTGTTTTATTTCTGTTGCCATCACACATACTGCAAGTTTTACACTATCAGGGGCCAAAAAGAGAAAGAAGATATTCATTTGTTGCACAGCACAGTCACTGTTGTAAAAAAAAGGTGTGAGACGGGGGAGAGAAAGATTTTAACATTCGTGTCTTCACAGGTTATTCTTCTACTCAGGACTTTGGAAAGACAGACAGTAAGGAGAATTACTCATTTTCAAATGCATGATAAAGTGTAAAACTATCTGCTAGTAGTGAAACTGCATAATGGTATCCCACCATTTCAGGACTTTTCATGCTTTTACTATTGCAATATCATTTTTTTCACATTGTCATATTGATACTAAACTATTTATTGATTCCTTTTTAATGCTTTTAGGTCGCCTGATTTTAAGCTCAAGCCAGCGGACACAGTCAGACCGAAAACAAAGACTGAATGTCCGGAGAAGAGCAAGTGGACGATTGCATTTCTAGAAATGGAACTTGATGCTAATTCAAATCCAGTGGACACAGACATCCAGAAAGCAAAGACAGATTTCCCCGACACCAGCAAGCAGAAGATTGCATTTCTACACACGGAACTTGATGTTAAGCCATATTCAGTGGACACAGATAGACAGAAAACAAAGAGTGATTGCCCAGGCATGAGCAAGTGGAAGATTGCCTTTCTAGCCACGGAGCGTGATGTTAAGCCGAATCCAGTGGAAACAGATATCCAGAAAGCAAAGACAGATTGTCCAGGCATCAGCAAGTGGACGATTGGAGACCTAGAAATGGAACCTGGGTGATAATTTCTTTCTCTTTGTTTCTGGTCCAAATTCTGTTTTACTTACACTTACACTTTTTATGACTCCAATTGTGTTGAGTTGTTTTAAAACATTTACTTTGCAACAAATTCTTACATGTGGTTATTAAGCATAACAAAAACAAGAACAGGTGGAGGAAGAAGTATGTTTCCCACTTTTGCATGATTTTTTTGTAAGAACTAAACGGACTGCAGCTCTGCCCTTGAATGCAGCAGCTGGCATTTCTGCTTTTCTGAGTGTAACGACAAAACCAGGAACATTCTGAAGTGCACATGACAGACGGCATTTTAGTGAAGTGCTCTTTTAGACATGGTAGCTCAACAATAAAAAACCATCCTGGCAAAATGGATAAATGCAAATTTGGTCAGGAGCTATAACTGACACAGGAACTTAATTACAAAATGTGCGTGCTAACATTTATTTGTACTTCTGTAAGCACCTCTGACTTCCATGTTATTTAATATACATTATAACACATTTAATTTGATTTGCTCTTTGCTCTTCCTCTCCAGACATAAATATGGTCAACCAAGCACACAGAAAGGGTAAGGCGTTAAAGTATGGTGTACTGATGTACTGTTATTTGGATCATGACACCTCGCACTGACACACAATTTCAAATCTGTGTAACATCACACTGTGTTACAGTTTCCTTTGTGTTGTCATTTAATGCCACCTTTGGTGATACCTGATATTGTTCCTGCTTGTGTTTTAAGTGTAGGTTTAGAACACTGTTGTTGTACTAATAATCAGACAAAAGAACACACTTTTTGTATCCTAATATATACTGGGCATATACTTTAGGTACTGAGTATAGACTGCATTGACTTAATGTCATAAGATTTAGGATTTATTACACTGTTTCTTTGATCTCCTCAGACGCACTGATGTGAACTCAGTGACAAACTGGAACGCTCCTCTGGTTTGGCATGAAACCTTCGATCCCGTGGTTATTGATGCAATATATAAGAAAATGGACCCCCGAGTTGCCGTAGTGGTGTTTGCTGTTGGCAAGTAGGTGCATAGGGTACAGTTATGTACAAGACCTGCTCCTTCACATCTAAAATCTGAGAAACCTGAAAATGTGTTTGTTTTGTCTTGTAGTTGTTATCTTTTAATAATTGAAAATTAAGTGTCTTGCTTCTTTTCTTCTGAACAGATACACTCGTTTCTTGAAGGGCTTCCTGGAGTCGGGAGAAAAATATTTTCTTGTTGACTTCAGGGTCACTTACTACATCTTCACAGACAACGAGAAAGATGTTCCCAAAGTAAGGTGTTGTTAGTATAGAATCCTAATTTGTTTACTATTATGTGTATAAATCACTAAATCCTACTAGAAGTTTATATGTTCATTTATTTGATGTGTTTGACTGATCAGATTGAACTGGGTAAGGGCCGCAAGATCTCAGTTGTCACTGTCCCTAGTGCAACCCGCTGGCAGGATGTAGTACTTGGGAGGATGAAATGGGCCACCATCACCATCGACAAACAGGTAGAAAGGGACACAACACTGCTAAAATCTTGACTGCAAGTTAGTCCAGATACATTTGGTCATTTTTAATCAGCAAAAAAGATCCTGACTCATTCGTGGTTGTACATGGAAAATATGGTGCTCGGAATCTTATGTGTCATTTTTTTATCTACTGAACCTCACCTCCCTAATTTCTATTATTGCTCTATTCTGTACATTTATTCTATTCTGCTTTATTCTACTGGTGTGGCAGATCAGTAAGGTGTTCTCTCACTTTTCCTTATTTCTCATATTTAATTGTCTTATCTATGTCTCTATATTGCACTTATTCTCTCCTATGTCGTGTTTCCAGATCCGTAATGAAGCAGATTATCTTTTTATGATGGACATCGACAGTGTCTTCCATGGCCGTTTTGGAGCTGAGTCTCTCAGCCCGCTGTCTGCTGTTCTTCACCGTGGTTACTACAAGGTTTTTTTTCTACTCAATCTACTTTAAGTTTGTGGAAAGTTTTACTTGCCATTAATGTTATTTTATGTTTTTATTTTTTTCTTTATTAGGCAACTTATATTTTCTTTATTTAATATTTTTCTAATTTTCACTTAGACAACAAGGAATAAATTTCCATATGAGCGTCGACCTGAGTCCAAGGCATATATTCCGTATGATGAAGGAGATTATTATTACACTGCTGCTGTCTGGGGTGGATACCTGGAGGAAATGTACAAGCTGGTCAGGTAACCAAAACCAAATTATTTTTCATTCTAATTGCTTTCTTCGAGTAAATGACAATCAGCAATACTGACAGTGCGAAGGGGATTCAGATACTCTCTGAAAAGTAGACTTGTTGGTTAAAACTTTCACTTTCACCGCAGCGGTAGAAAAGGTATGCAAATTCTTTTACCACAGTGTAGAAAGTTGTGTAAAATCTCTGCATTGAAATATATAGTTATATAGTTAAATAATAAAAGAAGAGTAAAAAAGTATCAAGTTAAAAGTGAATAAACACATGTTGCACGGTGACTAATTTTTAAAAACTGTATATTAATTATTGATGCAGTGATGTGGGCATTATTAACATAAGTTAGTTAAGGTGAATCTAATTGTTGTTACTTCATATCAGTCCACTATAGATAATTTGCTCATTTCTGTTTATAAAAATCTAATCTTATTATTTAAAATCATATGCCATTTCTTATCATATATAATATTATCTGAATCTGTAATGTAAACGCAACTGTCACATTAAAAGTAGTGGTTTCCATACAAGCTCATCAGCTAGTTTTCTATCTGCTCTTTCTTTGATTATCTTTTCTTACTCTCCTCCTGAAGCAAACAGACAAATTAAAAATTAGGTGTAAATGTCCAACCCTTTTCATTTCATCAGATACTGTTACGTGCAGTCAGAGGTGGATGCTGGGAATGGTATTGAAGCTGTGTGGCAGGAAGAGAGTCACCTCAACAAGTAAAGAGTCACAGTTCATTCATGTACAATGTTTTAAACACTTTGTTTTCTAAGGATCAACCTTTCAAACTCATACACACCTGTCTCCCTGTCACACAGGTACCTGCTGTACAACAAACCGACCAAAGTGCTGTCTCCAGAGTACCTGTGGTCGGATTATGATGCGATACCATCAGACATCAAAGTAGTCAGGATTTCACAGCTGGTCAAGAACTATGCAGAGGTGCGGCCCAATGGTGGACAATGATGCACGACGAATGACTGAAGCCGAAGCATTTCACTATTTGATCTCAGATGTCATTTCCTGAAACTTTGTGGGGCCCCTCCCACAAAATGTATTACATAATAGACCTAATTATTTAAAAAGTGAAGATTTTTGCAGGCCAACAAATGCACAGGTATAAGACAGTTATCATTGTCTAATATTAAATGTCATATGTTAAATAAACCATTTATTTCAGAAGACAGGATTTTAGAAGCAATGGATCTGATTTCAATCTTTGCTCATGATTATCTTAAAAATCTATGATTTGCAGGTGCCATTCTAAAGTCTTTAAGCTTCTGCACCTGTTTGGTCATAAAAAGGGATTTTCTACCTCTATTATTTTCTATAGTCTTAAATTGCTTTGGTCAGTGTGATTTTCTTTTTTGCTAAGGAACTGATGCATTACAACATTTATTCAATATGTTTAAATATCTCATATTTATTCAAAAATATCAATCTACTCTTTTGGAAACATATTCTACACAAAGAAAGGAACATAGAGACAGCAAAAGAAGTGGCAAGGCTAAAAAAAGGATAATTAAAATAAATAAATAACCAAATGTATTCTTCCACTTTAGAATTAAGTTTTCTGAACAGTATTTAAATATTGAAAAATTGAATTAGATTCGAAATGAATATATAGCTGCCTGTCAAAAAGTCTTTCTCCTCTGTCTTCTCTTTTTTTCTATCTTTTTTTAAAGAGCAGGTTTAGGAAAATATATATGATTTACGGTAGTTTGAGAGGAAAGGATGCAATTCCCTTTTTGGCCTGTGGGGGAGTAATACCACTCGGCAGAGTGCAGTCTGTCGCGTATCTTACCTGAAGAAGACGAGGGCACCAATGTTTTGACCAGTCGTCCTCTGAGCTGAGTTTCCAGTCGCCCTTCACCAGAGAAAGACACCTGTTCTCAGCTAAAACAGGCTTCAGTCCGCTAGTTAACCATGGCAGGAACAATTGCGAGGAAAGCTATTGACCACCTGAAAAGCAAAGAATTCAGGGATTATTTGACGAGGTATGTATTGGAGGCGGCAAATTAGCATGCATGCTAATGCAATAAGCTTGTTGTGTGCCTAGCGTTAGTTTACACCTGGGTAACGTTAGCAGAGTGTTTCTCAACTAAATTCTCCATCTTCACCAATCTAGTTCATGTTTTATGTAAAATGTATGAAGATTTAAACAATTTTCGTGTTATTACGTACAATACCGGAACTGTTTTTTCAGCTAATTCTCAAGGACGATTGTGCCTTTTGTGTTTGTAGCGCCGTGCTAAGTTAGCGCTAGGTTAACTGGTTACTCCAGTTTTATGTGGGTTTACTGGGCTCAACAGCAACTCGTTTATTCGTGTTTTCTCACTAAATTACCTGCGGGGCATGGGGTGTATTGTACGTTGCTGTAGCTCAACACTAAACAATGACACCGTTTCTATAATTTGTGGGCAGCTCTGATTGGGTATTGAGACGGAAAGTGGTGTCAGATCCTCACTTTAGCGACAAATGCAAACAGAGAGCAAGTTTAGTAATCTCTTAACATGTTGTAAAGACGTTGGTTAATGTGTACGTGGTGGTGTGTGTACTTGTCACAGATTATCTACGTCTGAAATGCTCTGGCGTGATGCAAGAAGCCATCTTTGTTTACATTTGTCAGAGATGAACTAGAGGTTATCTCGGGGTATTTATAGAAGAGATTTTTTTTCATGTCATGTCACGAAAATTCAGTAGAAAGTCAAACAGATGCACTACAGGTGTGGTTAAAGTTCACACTAATATGGTTTTAGTGACCTTTTAACCACATCTGATGTTTCTATGGCTTTCTGGGAAAAAACTGTTGTTTTGTTAACATGCAGCTGATTATTACGATATTTTTTACTAAATATAGTGGTTGCCAATTTACTCAAATGTTACCTAATATATTATATGATAATTCTGCAAAGATACATCAAATTGAGATACTCATCTTGACCCCCGGACTTTCAAAAATTTAAACAAACAGTTTTGAAACAGGTTGTCTTAATTTTCAGTTACTGTGACCTGTCCTATATCACCATCACTTATCTGTTTTTATGTTCTTTTCCCTCCTGTGTGGCCCTGGGGGTAAACACAGCACGGTAAGTCTTCGTCCTCAGTCAGTACATATATTATGTAGTTGTAACAGTTTCTAAATTAATTTTCCAATCTCTGTCAATTAACCTAAACTTGGTCACATTGCATATATGCTTTCAGCATTTCTGGGGTCCTGTAGCAAACTGGGGTCTTCCTATTGCCGCCATCTCAGATATGAAGAAGAGCCCTGAGATTATCAGTGGCAGGATGACCTTTGGTAAGACACGCGCACTGATAAACGGTGAACATAAAAACCCCTACCTGTTTCTAGTTAACATTGTTAAAGTACAGCTGCAGTTTTTATTAGGATTTTTCTTGATACAGAAAACTTGGACAATGTGGACTAACCCTAACATGGAATTTGGTTTTATATTTAAAAAACGCATAACAATCTGTTACAAAGTTTAATATCTCTGCATATGAAAACAAACTATGTTAATTAATGTATAATTAACTGCACTTTAATAAATGATCATTTATGTTTTTGGGTTTAAACAGATTTAAGGAGTATGTTTTGTTAATTAAGCTCATATTTCTTCTCCCTCTCAGCTCTGTGCTGCTATTCACTGCTCTTCATGAGGTTTGCTTACAAGGTTCAGCCTCGCAACTGGCTACTGTTTGCCTGTCATATTACCAATGAGACAGCACAGCTAACCCAGGCAGGTCGTCTCATCAAATTCAAGTAAGTAACTATAAGTAACGTAGTGTGTTTTTTGTTTTTGTGGCCTGGTAGCTCAATGGGTTAAGTCTCAGACTGGGATGCAGAAGGTTGTGGGTTCGAACCCCGTCTGACTCCTAATCCATCCCCTACCAGGTGTGTCCCTGAGCCAGACACCCAGCACTAGCTCCTTGTAAGTCGCTTTGGATAAAAGCGTCTGCCAAGCAAAGTAAAGTAAAGTCTTTGGAACGTTAAATGTGCAGTGATTTGCCTATACAGCACACCCTGCTGGTCTTCAGTGTCACCTCTTCTCCTCAGGTCACTAATGTAATTATTTGTACATGTCATGTCCATAATAGTGGCTTGAGAGGCTACTGTCATAGACATGACTACGATAGGAGCCTCATTGCATTTTGACTGTTTCTTTATTGTTTCAGCCTGGAGAAGAAGACGACATCTTAGTGGCAGAGATAAGCAAGATGCAGGAAGCTCACTGTAAAGTGTAAACCTTCTACAGAAACAGCCACCAAACACCCGAACAAGGACAAACCAACTCATGCATCTAAACATTTTAATTAACTTTGGAACCCATTGCACTTCCACCAATTTTTTTACCTGAAGTTTGATTTATCAGTCTCATTACGTTTTTAGTCCCTTTGACATAAAAGAAAGTTAACTCCTGGATTTCTGCAACATTTAACATAACGCACAATAATAAGTTAAATGTTGAATGTACACTTAGCTAACCAGCCTGACGGCTTCCATCCACACCGAGTCCAGAGGCTTTCGCACAGCTTTGACTAGGATTAAGCAATCATCATTTACCGTTATCATCTCGGATCATCAGCATTCATGTTTTATTACTGTCTAACTTGCTGTGTAATGTAAATATTAATGCTATTTTGGGAGCAAACGAGGCTAAACTGAGTTGAGGTTGTGCAACAGGTTTTCACTAGCTAAGCCTTTGGACGTTCACTTATTCACCTTCACATCACGTAGAGCTAAGCTGTCTGTTTGTGTGCCCTGTAGAAAGATGTTATGCTGTACAGTAAAATCAGAGTACACGAGGATTCAGTATATATTACATAACTGTACAGGGAAAGGTTTTAACCATACGTAATGTGAATGTCCATTTATGTGGTAAATATGCCTATGGTGTAAATGTGTATAGTTAGGTTGAGACTGTCATGGTTACAGTTCCACATGACTGGGCAAGACAAGCTGCTTCTGTTAGTGCTGAGTGAACTGAGTGTGTGCTGTCAGGTGTCATTCACATGAATTTATTGTCATTGTTCGATTCACCTTATTTTTCCTGATTAATGATTTGATTCTCTGGATTTCTTTAAATAAACAGATTACAACCAGCTGGAACACAATGGAGGGACTGAGTGAACTTTTTTTTTTCTGACGTTCAGCTGTAGTTTTCATTTTATGTTGTCTTGAATCCTGCAAAGGAATGTGACTGTCGGAGCAATGTGGATAAGGGACGGTATTTTTTTCTGAGTGGATTAGAGTGTCTTAAACCCCTGTCCATTCAGAAAGAGTCATATACTTTGGTAATCATTTCCTTCACTGGGTTGTCCTGTTGTTGGGTTTTCTGATCACAATGATGTAGAGTCTCACACGACAATTTCTCTAAGCTCACCATCAACAAATCAAAATCTCACATGAACATCATGAAAGGCCTCTGGTGCACCATGGTTATGATAATGTCTGCTGTTCATGCTTCGTTCGTGGTTCAAGATAAAAAAAGACTTTATAAGTTCTAGAGGAAAATAGATTTGCAGTTTGCACAGCATGTTTAAATCAAGACCTGCATAGATGGCTATTATTATAGCTGTGCAAACGTGTTTATAGTAATAGAGTTATTCAGATTTGTGCATGTTAGTCTGTAGTTTTATTGATGTTTTGTTGAGTTTGCAGGGGACAAGGATAGAGGTAGACATAATTATTAAAGGAATTTAAATGTCCCTGTGTTGATAAAGTGTGACGAGTAATTAGATCCGGCAGATGGCAGTAATGCAACAAGAAGGAAGCGTTCATTGGTGACCGCGAAGAAGAGGAAGGAGACAAACATGGCGGCCGTCAACAGTGACGAGTGGAGAGCGGTGTGCGACAAATTCACCAACGCCCAAACTCTAACAGAGGTAGAATCACGACGTGACCCAGAAAACGACCCGTTCCGCGCCAAGTACAAAGCCAGGGAGCTCCTCAGGGAGATATACTGCTCGCTGAAGAGTTTTGAAGCCGACGAAGGTGAAGAGGACAGCCGCGGAGAGGGCGGCGAGCAGCGGCCGGCGGAGCAGCCGGTGGACGGGCAGAAGGATGACTGGTTCAGTCAGGGCTTCGGCGGCGATTCGCGCGGCGGGTTGCGTGCCGCTAAACTCGGCGCTGTGGAGTACTATCTGGGCGTCAACCACGTCGACACAGAGGAACTGTCAGCCGGACAGGAGCATCTCACGAACTGCACGAAGCAGCTGGAGAGATGCAGAGTGTCGCCTGAGAACGTGTCGCTGTTCATCCATGTCAGGGTACGGTGGGCTGTTAGCATAGCTAATGCTAAGCTAGCGATAGTTACCGTTAGCTGCTGTTCCTAACGCTCGGATGAAATCCAACATCTGTGAATAAAAATACCTTATAGGTTATATTGTATATCTGCTGTACTGCATGTCTGGTAGAAAGTTCGCACCAGCTTTTAGAGATAGATTGACGGCATCCACTTCACTGCATTTAACGGGCAGGTAGCATGAAAATTAGAGTTATTAAAAAGCCTTGACTGGTTTTCTTGAGGATCAGATTCCCTCGACAGTAAAGTCCGGTTGCAACACAGGCAGCCATAGTCATAGTAAAAAAGCAGGTTCATACTGCTACAGCTGTGGAAGATACCCACTTGTATAAAGATATTGCAACACCTGTTTTGTGCTTAATTAAGGCACCTCACGACTATTTTAACTTTTCCTATAATGGATTAGTTGTATAAAACACTTATTGTGCCAAGAGGCCTTATGATGCTGCACTGTTGGGTGTTTGTGTTAATCAGAACCAGCTGGGCATCCTTTGGGCAGGCCGGGATGAGATAGAGACGGCTCAGGGATACCTGGAAACAGCAGAATCCATCTACCAACAATATATGAAAGAGGTAAGGTTGCTTTTCTGAATTTATTTAACTGGTTGAGTTTGTTTGAGTTTATTTAATATGCTGGTACATTGACTGATTGGTGACAGGTTGAAGACCAAGACGAGGTTCATTTGGTGATCTATCAACACATTTTGGATTATACAGCCAAAATATATATCTCCCAGGAGCCAGGAAATAGCACTGTATAGTTGTTTTAATAAAACTTTTTTTACACATCACTGATCTTGTTTTACCTGAATTCTGAGAGTAATTAAAGAGAAATATATTTCTCTTGGAGTAGCAGGAGGAAAAGTCTGTGGCACCAACATCACTGCAATTATTAATAACATTGTCCAAATCGTTTTTATTAGCAGCCTTGGTCATTGTGTTTCCTTTTTTTATAGGATGGGCAGCCTCCTACTGATATGACGGAGTACTTTACTACAGAGGAGAACCTGCTGACACATCAGGAGAGAACCAAGAGGTAAACTTTAACGTCTATAATCAGATGGCCTGTGCATGCATACACAGACATATCTGTTTACGTTATTATTGTTTAGAAAGGCTGATATTATGTGAATACAAGAATAACTGGATAATTGTGGCTTTTCAGATTCAATCAGAAACGATTAATCTTTTTTACAAATAATGTAAATATGCCTGGACATTTAGCTACAAATCTACTGCACCATCTCGGGACATTCGTAGAACGAGGGTTCCTTAACCTATTCCCCAGGGCCTCTGGTCCCCAATTTAGACCAAGCTTTCTTGGCTTTTTCTCATACTGCTTCTCATCTTTCTTTCCCTTGTACCAGGTTTGAGTTGGCCTATACACATACAATGTACTACCTTGCTCAAGTATATAAAAATCTTGGTAAGTCGGGTCTCATTTAAGTCAAATTAATCGAACTGTAATTTACGTCAAAGCTATCTGCTATTTTAAAAGCACTGAGTCTATTAACATCCATTATTTTCATTTAAATATTCAATTGAAAGAGCTTCATAACCTCACACTTTTTAATTAGAACTCATATTTATCTATGCAATATAAAGAAGCTGTGTGTTATCTTGTTTTATTTTGATGATGGTTATAACTTGAGGATTTTCTCTTCCAGGTCAAACTGAACGTGCTGCCACCTACTGTCAGAGCACCCTGCAGAGACAGTTGCAGTTAAATCAGTTCAGTCCTATGGAGTGGGCTCTGAACGCTGCTACACTGTCGCAGTACTATATCACTAAGGTAATTGATTTAAACGTTCAAGTCTAAAATGAGTTTTATATTACCACACCAAACCTTTTTACTTCAAACTATTGTTCAGCATAAATATTTGTTTGTTTTTCAGGGCAAATACATGGAAGGCAGACATTGCCTTTCAGCAGCTACTGTCATATCAGGACTGGCAGGAGAGGTTCCTTCTGAGGCTGCAGCACAGGAGAGTAAGTATCGGCTTTTAATAGCTGCCCTTAACTAACATACAATTTAGAAAAAGCAAAGCGATCGTCATATTTTCTCTGTGTTCTGCACCACTTTTCATCTATAGTAAGCCAGAGTATTTATTTTTCTCATTCTGTCTGATGCAGGCGAGGCAGAGAGTGAACGTAGGGAACAACTCAGGCAGAAGAGCGCAGAAATTGCAAGATGTTGGATCAAATACTGTCTCAACCTCATCCAGGATGCAAAGAAGCTGCTAGAGGTAGAGTAAATCCTTTCCGTTTGTGGCTGTTTTGAATATTTTTAAAACTTGACTTGAACTCAAGTGATAAGGACAGTGATGAAAGAGCACCATCCACAAAACCTCAACTTTATCAGCAGATAAATCAACAACAATAAGTTTGCACAAAGTCCACAATGTCTGTTCTGACCAAATCATGATGAGGACGATGGTTCATGTAAACTATGTGTATATCTGTGTGTTATTGAGATAATGTTGTCCACATGCTTGTGTGTATCTGAGCTTAGATGTTGTTTTGTGTGCCATCAAATGTGCTCGTGTTTGTGACCAGGACAACATCGGGGAGCTAGATACTGACCGTCAAGATGAGCTGAAAAGACAGAGGAGACATGAGGAGGAGGAGGAGGAAGAGAAGGGCAGGAAGGGTGCTCTGCTGTTTGGCTCTGAGGACACCTTTGACTCCATTGCTACTGTGGAGGAGAAGGTGTGCATTAGCAGAGCTTGAAACGTCTGTCGTTGCTACTAGCTTGACTTTATTTAGTGTTTCGTACAGTAGGTGTTTTAATGTCATGTTTAAGTTAAGATTTCATGTGATGTATTTACTGTAGCATCAAACTATCTGTTCTAGGTGCTTTGTTTGTTCCCTTTGGATTTCACTGAAGCCAGAGCTGTATTTCTGGTGGGACAGAACTATGTGACACAGGTATACACAACACAACGTACACACACGCACACACAAGCTGGGGGGGACACACAAAAATGAACTGACACCTACAGCAGCCTAGCACATATCATAGGCCACAAATTTACACAGTATATTAAAATTTAATTTGTCACTTACACAGTAAACATGCAGTGAAATGCTTGAACGACTGACTCTTCCCATAAAAAATGTAAACAATCAATTAAATAATATACAACAGAATACAAATTCCCAGTTAAAGAATGGAGAAGAGAGTATCTGGAGTCAGAAAAACACAAAGTCCATAAACTGCTTTGTGCAAAGAGCAAATGTGCATTAATGTACAATGTTCAATGTCCATGATTGTCCGGGTTATATGTAACTATACATGTGTGTACAGATGAGTAATGTCCATGAGTGGCCATTACTGTACAATGTACAGAAAGGCAGGGAGGTTTAGTCCTGGGTGTAGGGCTGGTTGAGACCGTTTCTCCTTCGGGAAGAAGCTCCTCCTGAGTCTCTCTATGTTGCCCTTCAGGGAGCGGATGCGCTTTCCATCATGAGGTCCATCATGATCTTCCTGGCCCTGGTCCGACACCGCTTGCTGTAAATCGAGTGCAGAAAATGAGCAGCATAGTGTCTAAAGGGGCTTTTACTGTTATCCTTGCCCTGCTCTATAGTTGTAGTTGTGAGCGTCTCTCCATCCTTTTATTCACTTTTGCAGGCCAAGGAGTACTATCAGATGGATGGCTATGTCACGGACCACATAGAGATCTTGCAGGATCACAGTGCTCTGTTCAGGGCTCTGGCTTTCTTTGAAGAGGATCTGGAGCGACGTTGCAAAATGCACAAGCGAAGAGTTGACATGTTGGAGCCAATCTGCAACGGTACCAGAGTTTTCTTTCAGCTTCTGCCCTTGTGGAAAACCTCTAAGTAAGATGACACAATAATCACTAATGTTGTCTCGCTTTTTGTTTTTCATTAGACTTGAATTCCCAGTACTACCTACTGATTCGCAGACAGCTGATGTTTGAGTTGGCTGAAACCTACAGTGACATGATGGACCTCAAGCTGACACTGGCCAACAGACAAGCAGACGCACAGTCACTAGATAACCACACCATTAAGAAGTTCAACCACCTCTGTTCTGCCTCTATCAAGTGAGTTTACATTGATCTGTGGAGTGCTCCTGTGTGTGTTTGTGTGCATCCACATCGCTTTCAGCGTAACGCTGGGTTCTCCAGGTACTACCAGATGTTCCTTGACTCCCTGCGCTCTCCCGAGGGGAAGTGCCCAGAGCATTTAGAGGAGGATGTACTCAGACCAGCTCTGGTGGCCCGCTTCAGGGTGGGTCGACTGTTGAGTCGGCTGATAAGCTCTTCACCTACTGTTCAGATGGAAAACCTCAGCACGTCTCTGGAAAACTACAAGTATGGAAATATATTTGTTGGTTTATGATGATACTTCCAAACAGTCCTGATAGAAACAGTTAGACAGACTAGCGTGTAGGATGACAGTCTTTTATTTTTGCTTATTTCCTCATAATATATCACATGTTTTACTTGAATAACTTGTTGCTTATTTACTTCTCAGCTGTGAGTTCTCATTGACAAATTTCATCCTCCACCTCTTGTCTAGATATGTGGTGGAGTATTGTGAGACTCATCCTACGGCTGCGCACGCTGTGGAGACGGAGCTGGAGCTCAGTACGGAGATGGTCGGCCTGCTCCCTCTCAAAATCAACCGTATCAAAGCAAGCATGGCTGCAAACAACTGAAGGCCGCCGCTGTTCACTGACTATTATTATTATGTTGTTCATGCATGGGCTGGTCAGTCCAGATCTACCACCTTATAGCTGCCAGACAGCTGGATGGCAGATTGTCATGCTTGCTGTGTTTGCCTGTTCTGTGCAGTTGGCATGCTGCTTTCTGAAGGCCTTCACGTTACATGCTGTACATATGCACTCTCTTTGATTCACATTAGCTGTTTAAAATTAAAAGAAACCACAGTCTTTGTAGATTTATTGCTGGTTATTCATAAAATTATGGCTGCACTAAGACAGACATGTGCATTGACGTTTTAATTGTATAATGCTAAATTTTAATTTATTATTCACGTGTCCTCTGCAACTGTGGTTTATCTCATACTTGTTTTTATTAATCACATTGGTTTTTATTAATTGTGGCTTTATTTTCTGTAAAGCACTTTAAAAGTATGTCTCAGACAAAAGTGGACTTTAACAGGCGTTATAATCTGCTGATGTCGGCTTCATCCAGTCGACCCTGCGTGTCCTCTTCGTGTCTCTGACGACTCCTGGTGTTCCTGTGTTTGTCCAGAGGAAACTGTATTTGATGATAATACACTAACATTAAATTAATACACACTTATCACACGTCATAGCACCAATCTCTCTTTTTTTTTGCAATGAGAAGCTGTGTGTAAGAAGATCTCTTCTCTACTGTATCTGCATACGAGAAGTGAGGAAGGGCTGTGCCTCCATGAGTAAAAGGTTTTTCCAGACTATTTAAGTCTCTAGCATGGAGAAATGTGTCAGTTAAAACCAGATGATGTTTTAAACTATTTGATGATGTCCTAAGTTGTAGTGTTTCTTAATTTACATGTTTTTAGAGCATGTCTGTGTTGAAGTTCATGTTTCCACATTATTGCAACAGTGCATTTGCCACATTGTGCAGTCAAGTGAAAACTGCAGAAACGCGGCGTTGTGTCATATTCATAGTTAAGAGCCCAATAAACTGAGTTCCTTTTTACGATGTCTGTCTGTTTGAGCTCCTTCTAACGTTTGGATTGTTGTTATTGGGGAATGTCTTCAAACTCTACGATACGGCAGAGCTGCATGTGTCTCTGAGGGGACGCGCATACATCTGTGGTTAGATGTGTGGCTGATGTAATGGCACTTTGCCCCACAAGATGCTGCTTCCTCTGAGGGTGTTGGATGTTTGTGGTGAAACTGCCATGATAAGCTGAACCTATTTCACATCGCCTCAGTGCGATGAAATATTGGATGAGCGATCACGTTTTACAGTGAAGAACAAAAAGTGACGGTGTCTCTGAGGTTGTTCCCAATCTTTAAATTCTCCCACATCAGAATTCAGATTTCAGGAGACCTCACTACTACTGCTGCTACTAAAGAGGTCACAGTCAAGGTCATGTCAAGCCAAAATATTAACTGACGTTTATATTAGTGACATGTTCTACACCTAAAACCTGTGTGCTGGGAATTTACCATTTTTTTACCTGAATTTGAAGTCAAACATATTTTTGAACCTTATCTTTGACCTAAATATTTTACCCGACATCCTCCTCGAAATGAAAATGACTGCCTCTGTTTTGCCGTGTGTGCTTGTCTGTGACAGGCTTTCCTTAAAGCGTCCATGCTGTAGTTGCAGCTTCTCTTCTTTCCTTATATGAGCCTGTGATGCTTTATCAGGCAAGCGCTTACTGATGCGCACTCCTTGGAACAGATGACGCATGAATGTGAAGGCGTCACTGCAGTTTGCTGTGTTTGACAAACTGTCATCAGTGACAGTCATCTATCATATACCAAACATCTTTTTAAGAACACATTAGCTTATTGTGGTTATCAGTCACTTCCCCTCATATTAATCACTCTGTGACTGTGACAAGCTCAGTGTTTTTAGTGTGACTTTGCCCAAACTGAAGAAAGATTCCTTCTTGTTTGTGTATATGTTACAATATATAATGTGTGTTTACTCTGTTTCCTCATGTGTGTGTCTGAGAGTGTGAAAATACTACTGCATGTTGTCCAATGTCATAAACTCTGGTTACTGAGACAATGGATGTGAATTCCTCATGAAGGGACGAGAGCGGGACTGAAAACCGCGCTGACTATAAATCCTGACTTTTTATTGCTGCAGCAGCAGCACGCTACAGAGACATGTTAATACCAAACATGTCACATATTTGTATAGATATGAACTTAAATTGCTTTAGTGTTCTTCAGTAGAGAGTAGGAGGCATGTTGCCTGTGCAGTGAGCATATGCGCTTCATGTCACTTATATAGTACATGTTTGCGTGGTTGTGCACCAAGGCTAGTATGTCATTTCCTGAAGGAAAATGATAGCAACTGATGTTACCACTTCCTGCAGCATCATACTAATGTGTCCTGTGAAACGAAATTCTATTGCGCAGCAGCTCTTCTCGTTTGACATGGCCAAGAAAAAACCGGAGTGAAAGACAGAGCGCTGACTGTGGCAGTAGATCAACACGTGTTATAAACCATGGTTCATGATGTTGGATGTTTGTCTGATCTTGTGACCATGTTTGTGTGCTGCTATTTCTGGTTTTGCACAACCCACGCAAGGGCAGAAAGAAAATGTGAACATGCATTACGGTAAGCCAGGTGAGACAATGGAGAAAAACTGAAAAGTTTATGGTGTATTAATTATCCAAACCTGGTTCAGTCTGGCTTTTGTTCACTTCGTGCTACACGAGTGTTAGTCTGGCTTTGAGTCAGTGTGATCAGCTGAGTTCCTCCCATCACTTGCAACAGATAAAGGCAACACCCATCTTCAGTGTGGGCAGTCAGACCCATGTGCTGTGTGCTTTGACATTATTATTACTGCTACTTTAGTTCACTTAATATACACCACACACCTTCCAACCATAATCAACCAATCTCACCAGTCTAAAAATGAGACAGATGACGTGGCCCACCATATCATGGCACCATCAGAAAATGACTTTTTTTTAGCAGAAAATGACTGACAGTATCAGTAAGGATATAGATTGACCACAGCCTGTACTTAAATAGAATGTATAGTGTATAAACTTGTATATGTTATAATATAGGAGAATGCATATCCTGCCGTATCATCAACCAGAGCGCACAAGTGTACAAAGACGTGAAGTTTTTTTTTAAGTAAAAATGTCTGTGTGGGCTTGTGTATTACTCGCGCTGTGGGGAAATAAATCGTGAAATTTAAGAGGGAAGATGAAGGGATACGTTTAGTTCAGTGTTAAGGTTAGGATTAGGAAAGCAGTGATTATGGTTATGGTTAGACCAAGTCTCCACAAAATCAATGCATATCAATGTAATGGCCTCAGAAGTGACACAGTATGTGCACATTTGTGGGAAGGTCTGGGAGCAGAAGTACTGTGCGTCTTCTTGATGGATGTAAATGCTAAACTTGGCCATTTCCACTGCCCAGAGAACTTCATTTCTGCACAGACTTGTTTCCTCCTTGTACATCAAAGTCCATGGATGTATTTATTATGGGAGCAGAATGGTTTCTCATCCAAACGGTCCATAAACCTTTACCCAGTAAAGCTTTAAAATCTGCTTTAAATGTTGTATTTAATATTAATCTGAAGGGAATTATTGATTTACCTGAGATGTTTCCTCCACTAGTGGTTGTGTACTTTAAGTTATCAAATATGAGATAAATGCATCACTGTGTATTCAGTTTGGGATAATTCGCCTTATGCAGCATTATATTTACTAATTGACCTGGTTTGTTTTTTAGTGGTGACGCTGAGGGGTATTTAGAAAATACCGAGGTTCAGGTATTATTTGCCACCATGAAATTATAAAATGGCTCTTTTGTTTGTTTTGTTGTTTTTCCATTTTCACATGATCACACATCCTAACTCTGCTCATGACACGCCACACTCTGTGGTTTATGCAACTAAACATGTCACAGGGCAATTGAGAACATTGTTTACATGGTTAAGAGTAACCCAGTTTTACTTGACCAATCGTTAGTCTATTCTAATCATCAATTTCATTCCTGTTCAATCATTAGTCCCATGGTTGCAACATGAGCTGAGTCATTTTTCCAGCTAATACCAGCATTACAAGAGCAACTTCTGATTCACACTTTTTGTCATTTTGATTTCAGTGGTCGGGGGGGGGGGGACTTGTTTGACAATATATGACGCTTAAAATATGTATAAAACTACAGCCTACAGTCCTAATGCTTGACCAGTGTCCGTTTATTATGGTGTACCTAGTACACAGGGGACCTGTGTTTACAGGACGTACTGTGCACACTCTAAGAATACCAGCGGTGGAAAAAGTGTTTAGAGACTGAAATACAAACCCACAGTAATAAACTCACAGTAATAAATGTGTTCACATTTAACTTAATCCTTTAATTTAACGGATTTATTAGTGCTACTAACTCAACAGCTTAATTCTGAATAGAAGGAATTAAACAATATGTTATGGGGCAGATGTGGACCGGGGCGTATCTACAGTTTGACAGTGCTTAAAATACATCTGCACCACATTTACCAGCTTCAAAGATACAAAAAATAAAATAAAATGATATAGAAAGACACTGTTTCCATTCCATTTAAGTGAGCAGCTATAATTTATATGTGGTAATCAGATGTAGCAAATAAAGCCAATGTTTCAGTATATTCCTCAGTATGCAGCTTTAATTGAATAATAGTCTGTAGTGAGTTATATCTGGGGGAAAGGTCTGTTTTCATGCTAACACCTTTGTGGGAGTTTCTAAACCATATACTGACTCCAAGGCCAGATACTTTTAACACAGAAGCCAGATGCTGTTTCTCCTCGTGTGTCTCCTTCTCTGCTCATCCTCGAGGAGCTGAAGGAAAGCAAACCTCAACTCAGAGAAAGTAGAGAGGTGAACAAACGGAACTGAGCTGAATCCATCTAAGGAGCAGCGATCAAAGATGGTGTCTTCTTCTTATCGTCCTAACTACTAAGAATCAGAAACGCAGCAGCAGCACTCTCGTATTTCCCTCAGCCCCAGTGCGTAAAACTCCGTTACGCAAACTCCGGACCTGATATCTGATATTTGTGACAACGAATGCAAAAGTTTCCACTGAGGATGTTCAGCACTTTCTACACTAGACTAGTTCAGGAAACCATGACGCACCAGAGGGGCCGAGCTCTTCTAGGGGGAGTTTGGCTGCCTGAGGCTTCTTCTCCATAACGCAGAGAAGCGTCGTTGTGCGAAGGAGCGCGTCTTTATCTTCTTGTTGTTTTGGATCAGAACAGACACATTTGGAGGATGAAGCTGGTCCTGTTGCTTGTTCTCTCCTGCCTTGCCCTACATAACGGAGAGGGTAAGATCCCTGTTTGATAGAAAACATACTTTGTGACTCGCGACTTGTTGTGAAGACCCTTCTTCTTACGGGGCTGATTCTTTCCTCGCTGTAACAAACTCAAACTGGCAACCCTGCGGCCACTAATTGGATTTCAGATGGGCAAAATGACGTTGGCGCTAATTGTTCCTCTTTCTGATGTGCTGTGTGTTTACTGTAACTGTGTGACTCATCCGTTAACGTCAGGTTCCTGTGTCCTCGTTTGTTCTGCTGACAGCAGCTCATCGTCCTCTCCACCTGCGCAGCGCACTGAAACTTCACGCTTTTAAACGCTGCTATTTGGTTTTACGCAAATCAAATGTTCAACAACGGAGGTGTGTGTGTGTGTGTGTGTGTGAGTGTGTGTGTGTGTGTGTGTGCGTGTGTGTGTGAGTGAGTGGGCCCAGTTCAGACGTTTCACTTTCCGAATCACTTCTCGATGGGACTCGCTGAAGACTCTGGGCTTTTTTGGATGTCACGAAACTAGACATTGTCCTTCTTGTCCTAATGGAGATGTAAGACTGTTCAGGGGAAAGTCCTTAAAACCCAAAACGATCCTGTGATGGAGTTTCAGATCACTAACATGAATTTACCACAATTCAGTATCTCCATGAAAACTAAGACAAAACTTTTTTGTTCTGTAGTTTACCTGGTCTTCTTGTATTAAATCCTGTATTTGCCAACAATTAGTTGAATTTCAGTCTTTGGGCTAAATGAGTTTCATTATATTCTTCTTAGACTAAAAAGAATTGATAAAATGAAAACATCTTTTATTGGAGGTGTAAAATAACACACAAAAGCTGTTGAAGCGCTTGACACTCACACTGTCAACAGATTATTATCAGTACATGTTGGGTTTATTGCCTTTCACTGGTGTTTTTACAGCTGTGACACACACACTGTCACATATTGCCAACAAATGCTGATTTCAGGAGGAAATTATTGCTTAGTAAAAAAATGCTATAAGGTTCAAAGCCATGCCACTTTTTCAAATGTTTTAAACTAAGAGACCAATGGTTTGGACGAAACTTTGGCAAAGCACATGAGCACCTTTTGCTCGACTCCCGCATAGAGGAACAAATAATGCACTCGTGAAAGCCAGCTGGTTTTCTGCACTGGAATTCAGAGGAAATGGATTGTTGTTAACATCAGATAAGCCCGATGGTCAAGTTGTGTTTGGGAAAGGCTGTAATTCCACTACGTCCTATTGTAACACAGCACTGACAAGAATAAACCAGTCTGAAAAGCCCCTTACACCATCTGTCGCTTTGCACCGCTGCAAAATAATGTTGTAATCCCCCAAACATTCCTAATTGTCACGTTGAACTGATCTGGATGTTACTCAAGAGACCTCTGAAGCAAAGTCTTGCACAAAATGACACTTTCTTTCTGTCTGCAGGAGCACCGACGGCTGCCAGGTATATGTTTGTGAGATGTAACCCTAAAAGCGACCAGGCCAACTGTGTGACTCAACAAACTCCAGAGATGGCGTGGAGTCCAGACCTACCAGCCCAGCTGCCCGCCTCAAGTGCAAAGCATCTGTAAGTGTTGTACGTGTCTCTGTGAGGGGGTGCATGTTTTATTCGCTCAGCGAGTTGCCAGTTGTGCAGAGAAGGTGAGATTTTCCTGATAGCACATGGTTCACATCAGTGTTAAAATCACTCAACAAAACAACCATCTTTGTGGAAGTATAGAGTACAGATGTTGGGTAAATGCAGACTATATATATAGAAATGCTGATTCTGCTTTGGATGTGTTACCTTGGTTAACACGACCCAGTCTCTGTCTCTGTGTGTGTGTGTGTGTGTGTGTGTGTGTGTTTGTGCATATTGTGTGTTTGAGACAGAATATGTAAGTGTGAGGTAGGTGGCCAAGAAAAGCCAAAATAGAAGTCAACGTGGAGGGATAAAGAAAGACAGAGGGCAGCGAGGTTAGACCTGGAATAAGAAAGATCTGCAGAGCCTGTGGCCTGCTTCACGTTGTCACAGAGCACAGATGCAGGAGTATGTAAAGTTTTAGGAGACAGATGTTGATCTATGCACAGTTTTTCTTCACTTCTTGGCAGAGTGCAATGAAGGAGAGGAATGCTGGGAATTTATCTTCGCTGCAAGACGATTTAAATCCAGATTATTTAGTGGATTTTTGTGCAGAAGAACTAACGAGGAAATTAGAATGAATACACTGTTTAGCCAAAGCCTTAAAGCTGCCATGTGGTTTTAATGTTGTGGGGGATAGATTTGGCATGACTGAAAATTTAATGCTGGCGATTATCAACAGGTGTCAAACCCACAGCATAGGTTGGAGTCTGCCACGTATGGAGCAGTGTAGCCACAGAACCAATCAGAGTGGCCCACTGACCACATTAAAGCATTTAATAAGTGTGGAAACCGAAAGCAAGTCAGTGAGCCATATGAAATATGACGGCTTCCTAGATACTATAAAAATATACTATATCCACTTCAGTGCTCAATGCTTTCGGTTCCATGTGTTATGTGTTCATTCTCATGCCTTAAATGGTGACGTATCAAAAGAACAACAATTCAGTTCCTGAATAGTCTCGGCCATGATGTGGAATTGTGGTTGCTAAATTCCACTAAGGAATGTTTTCCTGTAATGTCTTGTAGAAGGTATGAGAAATGTAACATGGTGAAAAGTTGTACACCCACGTGTTATTGGTGTGAAATCATCATCATCATCATTTTTGTTTCACTCCAACCAACTTTTCACTGTAAAAACAAACTTCTAAACTCAGCTTCTAAACACAAATGTGTGTAGCACACACACACAGTGTGACGCAGGTGAAAGAAAATGTGTTTTAAAGGGTAGATTAAAATGTTTCACACGTTCGTTTTAACCTATAGTCTGGTGAAAATATGAACAGAGCTTTATTCTCCTCCAGCGTCTTCGGTTGAGTATCTAAAGCTAATTTGCGTAACAAGGGGATTCTTTGTTATTATCCCTGTTAATAAACACTATAAAGGAGGCTCCAGCTTTGTCTCTACATTTACATTTAGCAATTTAACGGGCGCCTTAATCTAATGTGACACACCAAGAAATAAAGCTAGGTCAGCAAGAAAACATCTAGAGCAAAGTGCTATGAGGAGAAATGTTTCGGTTTCACGAGATGTCACAGCCAGATAAGGAAGGTTCTTTTCTAAGTGCAGAGGAAAGTGCAGGTCTGTCTTTAACATACAATTGCAGGTGTATTTTGATATTGACTCGTTTCACTGTTGTGGGGCCACTTGGGAAATATTGCTGTATGGTGTAGGGACCACCAGGTGTCATTTGTGGGCAGAGAGCAGTGAGGAAGAGGAGTTGGAGGACTGGATCAGGATGTTCAGGTTAGAAGGTGCAGCAGTTTGAACAATAGTGTGTCGTGCTTAGTTCCTGGAAAATAAAACACGCTGCTCCTGCTGCATTTTGGCTCATATGGAAGGTTTGATGTGCATTGTTGGGTAGGCCTGTTAGTAGGGCACCGCAGCAGTCAATATGGTGCCCTGCTAACTCACGCTGTACAAAGGCTGGATCTTTTGGAGAGATCTTAAGGGCTTGTAGTAACAGGATGACCGTTTACAGCACATATTTAGTGGCTGTTTCCTGTTTCAGTGTCCACGATTATGTAGGAAGAAAAACGTATCTTTCAATGTATGCAACTTCCGAGAAAATGTGTATCACAGTCTCAGTCTCTTGGCTTCCTCTTAAAGAACAGGAAATTTACTGAAATCAGTACCACAAATCATGTTTTACAAAGCTGGTGTCCCACAGTGTTCAGCAGGGTTTGTTAAGGTTTTAAAGCGCTCTGGCACAGAGAAAACTTGAACCAATGCTTCACACCACACAGAACACCAACATGCTTTAGCATCAAGCAACCAAATGCCATGTGCTGTGTGCCACTACTGCCATTTGATCTTACATGATAGGATTACAGAGTACGATGTGCTTGTCACGCTTCTATAAACAATGATGAAGTGTAAATAATCAGGGATCACATACATTTTCTGAGAACAGGAGCACACATAACTGCAGGTACAGTAACAAGTGGAAGGTTGGAGGCAGAGTGAATGAAGTAGATAATTATTGTTGCTGTGAATCATGTTTATCACTTAGAGCTGGATTAAAAATACCAGAGCTTCAGCAGTAGTCCGCTCTGTTGCAACTCGCACTGAACAGGAAGCCTCAGGAAAGTGCGAGAGGAAGTGGGCTGTAACGCCTAGTAGGCTGCTGCTTCTGGTCTATTGTTTTGCATCCGAGAATGTCCCAAATAGATGTTTCGCTTAATAGAAATGCTGAATTACGTGGCCTAGTGCCTATATTTGACATTTATTGTGTTTCCAGGGAGGCAGAGCTTGTGGAGGACGAGCATCCAGACAGGGAGGAGGAAAAGGAAGAGGAGGAACTGCAGACAATCAGTGATGAGGGGGAGTCACCTATGTCTTCATATGAGGACGGTTCTGGTATCCTAGAAGGCTCCGCTGATTTATATGCATACGCCGCGGATCAGGTTATTGTGCCTGCTGAAGGTGACACAGGCTCCGGGGGCACAGGTGTGGACTACAATGGTAATTTTAGTTGTCAGATTTCTTCTTTGATAATTATTTCTACAGTATGTCACCTGTTGTCTTCCTGCTCCATGTAGTGTGATCCAACCTTGTTTTTCCGTTTACAGGTAAAAGCGTTTACCGCAGGTCTTTGGTTGATGAGGCAAAACCAGAAGAGGATGAGCTGAAACAAGACCACCTTCTGCTGTAGACTGCAAACCCACCCTTTCACAGACACACACACATACACAAGCCCAGCATATGTTAAATGTCAGTAAGTCAAACAGTAAATTTAACTTTTCATCACCACTTGGTTGTGGGAAAATGTGGTTGCTCAGACACTGACCAAGGCCAAGTATATACTTAGTTTTTTTAATAGTATTGATGGGAATAACTCTTGTTACGGGCCAAAGAACAAGTAGTGGCCACGGTAAAACTCCGCTCTGTGTAAATTTACTTTAACGTAGTTTTAGTTGGCAGTGCCTTCAATTTATTTGTCCTTTCTTGTGTAAAATGTGGAAGTTGGAAAATGCTTTTTAATATAACATTTTAAATATGCTTTCAAATACATGTATTATCAGTGCAATAAGATGATTCCATTGTCCATGCGATTCTCACTCTGTGAAACTGTGGTTCCAGTCTTTTGTTTTGGACACACACACACAAAAAAAGTCTTATTTATATTATTTGATCCCTTTGACACTTTACAACTACTCAGGATGGATATGCAGCCTGTCTCAGACACTTCTGTACTGCAAGACTGAACTGATGTAAACTGAAACTCTCAAAATATGTATTATGCAAACACAACATAACGTGTGTTGTCTAATTTTGATTTGAAATACGTCCATTAATAAAAGATTTATAACAACAATATTATTGCTTATTTTTGCTATTTATTGCAGCTCTTCAGCCTGATGTGAAGTCTCTGGATCACATGTTTATATAGCTGTGTATATAGCTGTATATAAGTGTAACACAAAATAAATATTACAGCAAGAAAAATGCCAAACTCAGTGGATGACATGTCAGTCACATAGTTGTCCACCAGAGAGCACTGATAATCCACCTTTTTAAATGTGGAAGATTAGATTTTAGATTTAATCATCAAAATGATATTTGGAGCTCAGATTAAGCAGGTTCTTTCAAAGCAACCTGAATAAAATGACATATTTCTTGATTTGTTAAAGTTTGTTCCCTCTAAAATTAATACTAATGGATACTTTACTAACCCCTAATGGACACGCCACTGTTTTTAAGGCACCAAGTGTTTAGTCCAGGATTTGAACCGGGGGACTGGGGACTGGGATGGGGATGGGGATGGGGATGGGGATCGGGATGGGGATCGGGATGGGGATGGGGATCGGGATCACACCCACACCCACCTCTTTGCACTTTCCGTGTACCGTGTCTGCCACCATACTTCGTCTCGTGATTCTACCCTACAGGCGTTTTCGGGCGCCCTCCACGCCCAGGCGCACGCACACATAACCCGGATCACATGACGGGGAGCCTCGGCGCTACAGACCCACTGGCTACACGGAGCGAGGCTAGCTGTTAGGTTCAACTGGCGGCCGAGATGGTGAGTGGAAAAACAGCCATTAGTGGTTTGAGCAGCGCTGAAACCTGCCGTAACGTGAACTCATAAAAGCTGTGTCGTTAACGTGCAGCGACGGTTTTGATTGACATCGGATATTTAAATTTAAACTAAGGTGAAACATCGCAGACGAGCTAGCTAGGTTTGTGTTAGCATTAGCAGCGTTACGAGGCCGCTTCCCAGCTTTGGGTTCCCAGTGATAATTTGACCAACAAGCGCCTCAACAGCTTTATCTCTTATTCACCGTAATACAAATCAAAGATGTTGACTAGCTATTAGTTGAAGGATGTTTGCATTTATGCATAGGCTAAAGTAAATATATCTTGTAGCTAACGCCGTTTTTCTAGCTTAGGATAATGTGAAGTTGCACCGTACATGACTCTGGCAGTTACTTAAATATTTATTCCGTAATGTTCTTCTCAGTTGACAAGCATGGTCTGGTTGTTGATTGAATTTCTCCCCGACTAAACTGCATTAATTGCAGGTTACCATGCACTGCCATTGGTACAGTGCAGTGGTGTTTACCATGTGTTTTCCTCTTGTGTATGCTAGCCCATTTGTGTGATGTTGGAGCTTCTGCCATGCATTATAGATGTTTTTTCACAGCGTAGGAATAATTTAGAGCCCCACTCATGTCCATCTGGTGACTGGTCTCTCCTGAAAGCTCCATGACTGTGCTAGCTTCTCCAGATTTGCTGTCCCTGCACGTAGAAGCATGTGCTTGTGATTTTGTGCCAGCTCAGAGGAAAGTAATGTGCATCTATCATAAGCGAGTTAGTGAGGAAACAACAGTTATTATCATTCCCCATTTGCCCAAATGGGAAATGTGACTATGGGGATTTGCATGGTCCCAAGCTAAGATTGAGATAGCCACACAGTATGTTGATAATAGATTTTCCACCTATGCCTGATTTCTTTGTTTTGTGTCAATGAGTTGGCAGTTTTTCCAGCAGATGCAAATATAAACTGGCAACTGTCATTCTGCTTAAAATGTGCAGTTCAAGCTTTTCAGGATAAATAGATTAACATTCTGCCACTGCCACATATTTACTGATTTACCATGATTAATAATGAATAAACAAGGACAAGTTATTTATCAGAGAAACTTGTTACTGCATATATAAATGATTAAGTATGTTTATATGTGTAATATAGTCTTTTCTGTGATGTTTTTAGAGTTTCCTAGGAGGTTTGTTTGCGCCGGTATGTGAGATTGATGTACTGCTGAATGATGCAGAGAACAGAAAGACGGCTGAGTTGAAGACAGAAGATGGGATAGTGGAGAAACACTACCTGTTCTACGATGGAGAGTCTGTGTCTGGCAAGGTAAATATTTATTAAGCAGGCCTAACAATGTTCATTACACACATAAAGCATGCTTAAAATTTGCTGTGATTTTATTTATTAGCACTGAACGCATACCAAAGTCTGTTCTGGGATCCTGTCTTTATAAGTCCAGTGGGAGGATAAGATTGTTTTGATGCATGTGCAAGATTTGTTCCAGGAGGAAGTGGTGTTGTTTATGAAATTGTGTATCAGCTGACACATGAGTTTATTAAGTTATACTTGCAGTGTGTTCAGCATTATGTTTACTCGTGATATTGGTCTGAGCTGCTGTTTGCTTCCTTCTATCATCATATAGGTGTGATGTGGCGTGAATGTGAATTTCCCCATAGAACTCTATCTATCGATCTATCTAGGTGCCAGCAGATACTGTATGTAATAACAAGGGCTATGTCTTGAAGATGTATGTTCACCAGGGTCGAATATGTTGTTGTTTTTCTCTAAAATGTTAATGTAATCAAACTGTCATGTTTTTTCTCCAGGTGAATCTAAATGTGAAGCAAGGAGGAAAGCGACTTGAGCATCAGGGAATTCGTATCGAGTTTGTTGGACAGATAGGTGAGCATAATTGAAATTGCAAATATCTCTGTTATGTCAGAGAACATCTTTATTGTCCCTCTTTTGGAGATAACTTTCAGGAAAATATTCTGTGGCCTGATGACAAAAGGTGATCTTTTTGTAATGTGTGCTTCCCATTACATCTGATGTAAAACTAACACAGTATTTCAAAAAAGAACATCACACACATTTAAACATAGTGGTGGTAGTGTGATGGTCTGTGGCTGCTTCAGGGAACCAAGAATTCTGCATTTTCTATCAGAAAATCCCAAAAGGAGATCCAGCCAGCAGCCAGAGACCTCAAGTTTAAGCACCCAATCCAAAACTTACCAGCAAATCTGCTACCAAGAGTCGGCCAATTTCTGCTGTGAATGACTCAATATCTGAAGTGGGAAGATACTTTCAAACCACTTTATGTGGAATATTTGGAATGCCTAGTCAGTACATTGGGCTTGGTAGCTGGAAAGCTTCATGTCAAGAGTAGGATTTTCTCACGTGGCTAAAAAGGTTTAACACAGCATGTGGTCGTCATGTGTTGCCTGCAACAAAGAAGCTACACCCGGTAAGAGCGGAGTGCTGAATCAAGATGACACGAATCTTAGTTAAAATGTTTCACAGTTTGACCAAAGATCAGATTTGGTTCTTAGCATTTAGAAAAAAAAATACTAGTTAGAGGGTCATTATGCCAACTGATACTGTGTCTGCTGGTATTGTTTGATTTTAGTGATACTGTGTTTGATGTATTGCTGTGTATGCATTCCCCTCTCTCCACCTTCAAAGTCTGTATTACGGTACACTTTGCTTTATTCCACCATCACACTATACAAGAAAAATCTTTTATTTATCCATACAGGAAAAACGTCCAAATACAAAAGCGAAATATGATGTTGTGACAGAATTGAAGCTTCTTTATTAAATCCAACTGTAGCCAACATTGTCAGCTTCAGTTGCCATTTCAGGCAGTACACAGAGAAAAACTCACCCCTGTCCTGACGCAGCTTCACACAGTGCCATAGAATCTAAGTTTGTTGATGTAGTTGCAGAGCAGCACAGGTTTATTGGTAGAAACACTGGTCACCTGTTGTGTAAAACTATAACCCATTTTCACTGCCTGCACTCTTCTGTATTTCAGAGCTGTTCTCTGATAAGAGCAACACCCATGAGTTTGTGGACTTGGTCAAAGAGTTGGCTCTACCAGGAGAACTCACCCAGAACAGAAGCTATGACTTTGAGTTTATGCAGGTGGAGAAGCCTTACGAGTCTTATATGGGGGCCAACGTCAGGCTAAGGTATAGTAAAAAGGCAAACTGTAGGTTCCTTGTTATTATTATCAATATTATATACATGTGTTCATGGCTGTGTAGCCACATGCTTGATCATTTTAGTCGGTCTTATTCCAACCCTCTATAATGAAGAGGAATTTCCATCGGGAATAAATAAATGGATACATTTACATACTGCTGCAGTAATGTGTAATTCATTTACAGGAAATACTGTTTGAAAATAAAATTTTTAAAATATTTTAGTTTTTGTTAAACTGAACTCTGCATGTTACATGTTTTCTGAAGTTAGTTCTGTGCATATAAAACGTTCCCTCCCTGGATTCTCTTTTCATTAAAGATTGATACAGCGGCACACTAACTCTGTTGCAGGTATTTCCTCAGAGTGACAATCGTTCGTCGTCTGTCCGACTTAGTGAAGGAATACGAGTTGATCGTTCACCAGTTAGCCACTTACCCAGACGTCAACAACTCAATCAAGATGGAGGTTGGCATCGAAGACTGTCTTCACATTGAGTTTGAATACAATAAATCCAAGTGAGTGTCATTTCAACACTACAGACCAGTAGTGTTTGGGTTTCTTCTTCTTACTGGATGCAGAGCTGTAGAGAGCGGGATCGCTGATGGCCGATACACACGTCGTCCTCTCTCTTTTTTTCATCAGTTAAAATACAAGAATTCCCTTCGATGTCAAATGAGACACAAAGTTGCTAAACTTAAATGAGCATTTAGTAAATTATAGAAATATTTGAATAGTTTTGTTAAATAATGACCCCTGATACTCTTCGTACTTTCCCTGAACGCCTCACCATTGTTGCAGTAGTGTGTCTGGAAGCCACTGTTAAAAGGCAGGAAACAGTTTTTGCTTGTTAACCAGCTGTTAAGCTATTTTATTGGGTCTGTGCTCTGATTTATCACATGTTTAATACCAAGTATAACAACATATGGTTGTAACTTAGTGAAGTCTCAGCTCACCTGGGCTCCTGTTGTTCTCCTGCCTGCTACACACTCTGTGTGGAGGAGCTGAGCTCTCTGGAGACATCGAGAGGAGAGGCTGCAGCAGAAACACCGTACTTTAAGATCTGCTAATTTCACTCATTGATCCTTTTTAAGTGCTAATAAATTACATCCTATGTAATTCACCAGCATTTTTCACAGTCATGCATGTTTGGTGATTTTACAGCCGCATGTACGTGTGAAATGCAGACAGTGTAGATGCTGCTGATGTGTCTGCAGAACTGTTTTAGTAATTAAATGGATCTGACCTTGACTCAGCGTGAGGTGTCGATGTGTCTCTTTGATAGATACCACCTTAAAGACGTGATTGTTGGGAAGATATATTTCCTGCTGGTCAGGATCAAGATACAACACATGGAGCTACAGCTCATCAAGAAGGAAATAACAGGCATAGGTAAGAGACCAGGGTGGCCACACGAAAAAACAAAAACAGCCTAGATGAAAGGAATCATGTGTAATTGTGTGTGGGTCTGCAGAAAGCCTCTTTGCTGTTCGTCACTGAGCTTTCTCTAGCTGTAAAATGCTCAGTGCGGTTTACTCTTCTGATTCTGATTATTGGGTTGGAGTAAAGAAGCCTCGGTTGCATCTTTGCTCCACTTTACTATGTTCTATCCTCCTCACTCTTCGAGGCTGTTGTGCTCCTTTTAGGTCCCAGCACGACCACTGAGACGGAGACGGTTGCAAAATATGAGATCATGGATGGAGCTCCAGTTAAGGGAGAATCAATCCCCATCAGACTGTTTCTGGCAGGTACGAGATCTCCTTCTCACCAGTTGACATTTTATAATCTCATATCACCAGTGTCTGCTAACTTTCCTCTAATTAAATGAATCCCCTTAAAGTTTGAGTGCTCCGTTTCCTTACAGGATATGACCTGACACCCACCATGAGGGACGTCAACAAGAAGTTCTCTGTACGCTATTTCCTTAATCTGGTGCTGGTGGATGAAGAGGACAGAAGATACTTTAAACAACAGGTGTCACAGTTTAACTACCAGACAGATTATCTGCATGTTTTAAACCGTGATCTAGATTTTATCCAGTGATCTAGAGAAGACTGGAGCACACTTGGAAATTGCTGCTTTTAATGGTGCAAAAGAAAAACTAGACTAATTACTTCTAGTCTGCAGCAGATTTATCAGTGTGCTCCAGTGAAGGTTTCCTCATCCATTTTTAACATGTGGACAAAACATTAGAGCTGCTCTGTTAGATACTGATAAAGTGGGCAGTACATGTTTATACAGGTGCGTCTCCTGTTCTGTAGGAGATCCTCTGCCTGAGGATCCACATGTGCTAACATGATATTTGCCAACATTTCCTTACCTGCATTCCCCTCTCTGTGTGTTCAGGAGATTGTTTTGTGGAGAAAAGCCCCGGAGAAGATGAGGAAAAGAAACTTCCACCAGCGTTATGAATCGCCTGAGCCCCGAACGCAGCCAGATAATGCAGAGCAACCAGAGATGTGAGGCTGATGCTATAAACTGCTACTACATACTGACACACACACCAACTCTTCACTGCTGAACAGCCAGAGGTGTGAGCGTTGCGCCACTTGTCTCCCTGGACTGAGAAATCTCTCTATAGATGAATACACATAACATACCTTCTGGCATCCCCCCCTCACCACACCACAGCTTCAGGTATGAGCTGTTATACCACCATCACTCTGCATCCCCCCAAGACTGAAACACACTCACATACAGACGCACAAGTCTGTTGAATGCAAAATATCAAATCAAACCGATGAGAGTAAGAACGGTGTGAGCAGCCTATTAGATTCTGGTACCTGAAACTGACGCACACACAGGTGAAGCCATACAATCTTAGCTTGGTGAATGAAGCAAAGAAGGAAACAAGGAGATGGCTACAAACAGCTATTCTGTTTATTTATCCCATTCCTCTGCAACAGGAGCTTTTTCCCCATCTTTCCTCACAGCTTGCTACAAAATGATGCTTTCTGATCTGCATTCGGTAGTTTAACGTATTCGAGATGTGTGGGGATCAGCCTGAGTGAAGACAAACTGACATAGCTATGAGTCAACACACACACACTGTCTCTGTCGTTCATTAGTCCTCCGGCTCCATGTATTTCACACGATGTCCACTTATTTGGAGTTTATTGCAACAAAGATAACTAACACAAAATCAATGGTTTATTATATGTACGACCTCTTTTTATCCAACATGGACATTATACTTTCAGGGTCATTCATTTCAAACATATAATTAATTAATCAAAACGGTTGCAACTAACAATCTGTTTAATTTTCCATTTGTGCACAGAGTGTGGGTTAATTGTCTATAAACTGTCACAAAAGGGGAAACTGCTCCATCACAGTTTCCTCAAGTCCAATGTGAAGTTGACAAAGGTTTTCACTGATCAGCAGCAGTGAGGTTTAGTTATATTTATGTAATAGGAACATGCACCAATTTATCATGAGAGAAGCTTGTGGTTTTTCCTTTTAAAAATGACTTAAACAATTAATTGCTCATTGATCATCAAGACATCAGCCAGTTGGTTGTCCAGATTAGAGGAATAGTTGGTGCAGTTTGGAATAGTTAAAAAAACAAATAGAAACACTGCTCGTCTTCCGAAGTCATTTTAAGGCTTGGTTCAAATAGCAGAAAAGGTATGTGGATAAAAAGGTTTCAGTGCTTTTACCACCATCGATATGAAATTGCATTTTATTGACGCAGTGAAACGTCTACTAAATGTAGAGTCTTTTGGTTTCCAAGCTCTCGTTTTCCCATCGACGTGCAACAGCTTCTGTTTCGATTTATTCAATAGAACAACGGTCAGCAGACGGTTGAGTCACCGTTTCTGCTTCTTTGCCTTTCTTGAGCCTGTTAGTTTGGTTTATTTAGGATGCTAATGTAATAAATGGTTCATGTCTACTGTTGGAAGCACCGAATGCAGTGCAGTATCAACATACTGTAAAATCCAACAATATTCCACTGTGATGCTCAGACCGGCAGTTTAGGTCCTGCTTTAAATACGCACACCCACGCAGTTTGGTATTGTTACCAGTGTCGCGTGTAGGGTGAATCTTCCCCTTAATCACTGATCTGTGGTCAGTTTTGCACTTTTCTCCACAGATACTTAACTTTATAAAACAGGAGCGGACATGAAACATCACTCAAGTAGTTCATCTTAGAGATATTCTGGGTCTGTAATAAAAGTCCTGTCATTTTCATATCACTACTTTATTTACATTGTTTGTTGTTTTTGTCATTGATGTGCAACTCAAGGCATCATGATAAGTTTCTTAAATGTCCAACACTTGAATCTACAATTCTTTTTTTCTGCTCCCTCACGCTACTGTCGACCTACATTTTGATTTTCCTTTGTTTAGGAAAACTGTAATTTATTTGCAAAGAATTCTTTGTTTAGCTCTGACATGTATTTTCTGTATTTCTGATGCTGTATGGGTTGTAGAGTTTGTTTGGTGTACTTTGAATACCTTTTTAAGGTAATGAAGAAACACTTAAATGCCAAAACTCTCTGCCCCTGTCTTATGTACTGCATGTTAATCTTTACACGATGTCGAATCAAGTTTGTGAGAGTTTGGGTGTGTCTGTGTGTGTGTGTGATAAAATGTATATGTATATATATATATATACACCAAACACAAATGTATAGCTAAAATGGATAGTAAATAAAGCAAATTTATATAGAATAGCATGTGAGCAATCATTTTTAAATGACCTATGACCCCCAATAGACAAGACCCACTATTGGTTGTTATAAGTTTAATTGCACATACTATTTTCTACCGTAGCCTAAGCTCAACATCTCTTCTGCCTTTATCTTGGAGCATCATCATACCATCATTTATAAACACGGTCATGAGCTAGAATTACTACATTTCAGTTGTATGCCTCCACCAACAAGTAAGGCTGTAGTTTAAACCTTTGACCTTTTACAATTAAAATCAAAAGAGTTGATCATTAAGTCAAAGTGTAGTCGAACGTTTACTAATACACATTAAACATAACATGCTGATGGTCCAAGACTATCTGACTTTCTGAGGGTTTGGGAAATTCATCATAACTCACAGTTTACTTAAGGCTACTATTCTGTGGGTCTATGTTGAAATACATGTGAGATTCCTTTTAACCTGGTTGTATAAAAACATTGGTGTAACAATTCATTTCAACCGCATTTTAATACTGTGCCAATTTACCTAAGTCATGCTGACAAAGAAAAAAAAGGAATTGTTTAAAATTTATTTAAAATATAATGTAAAATAATTACAAAACAGCATAAACTTATTATGGTACACATCATACGTGTTTGTATATTATTTATATCTGCAATATATTAAAATGTTATAGCCTGTTAAGGTATGTGAGTTTTGTCACGTGTTTCCACGAGAAGGTCTCAGCTGTTTGCATCATCTGCAGAGCAGATGCACTTTTCAAGGCAGGAGTAGAAGACTGTTTCTTACACTGCCTGAATTCACACTATTTCAAAAAAAGATAGTTAGATTTGTTTTAAATAAAGTACATTATGTTTTTTTAATCATGGTTTGGTCTTAGCTGGTCTATTTGACCTGGCAGAAATATACCCAGAGGTCTTTAACCTGTAAATCATAACCTTTCGGGTTCACTTTTAATACAGGCACATTTGTGGGTAGCTACGTAGCGACTGGGTCCTGACCCACGTTGAGTTAGCCGGAAGAGAAATGTATTGACCGTCCAATGTCGTAGTTGTTAGTGTGTACTCCTCATATTTAGATTTGTTGGAACAGCATGAAGCAACATCAACACGGGTTTTACACGTAGCAAACAGATGGTGCGAACAGCGGGGACATAACTATGTCAGTAAACCGATGTATGCGTTTGTTTTGCCGACTTCAACGCCACATTAACTGCCGGAGTCCTCGCATCACCGCTGGAAGCTGCCATGTGACGCCTGGGTCTGGTTTGTTGCATAAACAACATCAAGCTTGTTCTGTGGTTTGCAGCAGAAACGTCTCATCTAACAATAGCCACCCAAAACCCCCGGACACATCTCTGTTTGTCCCCATCTCGCTCAAGACTGACGGCTCGATAGATGGGTCTGTGGGAGAGGAGTTGACCAAACCACTCGATAAAAGTGAGTGGATCCTCCTGAGATCACCACTGAGCTTGATGCTTGCGTGCTCTCCGAATGTAAAGTAATTTTCTAACAGCGGTATCTCTGCCCTGTTTGTGTCCTGGCATCAGATGAACTGCTGAAAATCCTGAACCGGTTTTATAGGAAGAAGGAGATGCAGAAGCTGGCGGCAGATCATGGCCTGGATGGTGAGAAAGAACTGTCAACACACTGTCTCCAATAATCATTGTGGCTCCTAATAATGTGACCGTGAGTTAGTTTATGGATGTTCTGGAGAAAAGGCTAAAATGTTGACAGTCTTGAGCAGAGGTGATAGAACATACAGTATAATGCTACGACAGTAATTACACAGTGTGTGTCTGTGTGTGCGTGCTCGCAGCTCGTCTGTTCCACCAAGCCTTCATCAGCTTCAGGAAGTATGTCCTGGAAGTGTCGCTGCTAGCTGCAGACCTGCACATCATCCTCAGCGACATCTGTTCTGGAGCAGGTTGGTTTGTCAGGATCCATCATTAGTGACCACTTGAGATTATATTTGAAATAAATACGATTTCTGCTGCTCTCAAGGTCACATAGATGACATCTACCCATACTTCATGCGTCACGCCAAGCAAATCTTTCCCATGCTGGACTGTATGGAAGACCTGAGAAAGATCTCGGACCTTAGACTACCGGCCAACTGGTACGGATTATAGTTTTAAAGCCAGTAATCAGATACATCTCATATCAGAGTTTTAATTTGACTCCATTGCAGGTTTACACCTTTACTTCAGTTATATTGATTCTAGGTTTTAGTCACCGTTTACAGTAGAACTTGCTGTGTTATTTTATAGTAATAGGATATGTGCTTGTGGGTTTGTTGGTGTTCACTAGGTATCCCGAGGCTCGTGCCATCCAGAGGAAGGTGATTTTCCATGCTGGTCCCACTAATAGTGGTAAAACCTACCATGCCATTCAGCGCTACCTGTCTGCTAAATCTGGAGTTTACTGTGGCCCTTTGAAACTTCTGGCCCATGAGATCTTTGAAAAGAGCAACAATGCCGTATGTGTCTCTATTCTATTGTCAACTCTGCAGCTCTGAGTGTTTTTACCTTTTACCGGTTGCAGCCTAACCGTCCTGATAACTCTACATGTGTGTGTTTGTACCTCCAGGGCGTTCCATGTGACCTGGTTACAGGGGAGGAGAGGACTTTTGTGGACCCGGAGGGCCGAGCAGCTGACCATGTTGCCTGTACAATTGAAATGTGCAGCGTCACTACACCTTGTGAGTGAATGTAACACATACAATCAGGGTGGTTGAATTCCAGACCCGGAGTTCCGATGTCCTACTTTCATCACATCCCTGCCACAGCTGATTATCTGGATCTGCTGTGTTCACTCAGTCAGAAGCTGGAAGATACCAGGTGGCTTTGTCTCCCTCCAAACCACCATCATCTTAGATGGTATCTTCCAGCTTCAATCAGCCATCAGCCTTCCAGGACCAGAATTACCCACCCACAAAAAACTGATCCTTTTTACCTTTTAATTGTATGTTTTCAGTGAGGCACATTTTAGAATGTAAGTGTTTTATTTTTGCATCACATCACCGAGAGAGATTCCATCGTTATTCAGCCATTGTAGAACAGGAAAACAGAATTTATCAACCATGATTTTAAAAAAGGGATCATAATTAAACCTCAGTTAATTAATAAGACATTTGAATCTCTGTTGTTCAGATATTGTTTTAAATAGAGTAAAACGAATATTGCCTTTTCGTTTGCATGTCTGTAGATGAAGTGGCTGTAATCGATGAAATTCAAATGATCAAAGATCCTTCTAGAGGCTGGGCCTGGACCAGAGCACTGCTGGGTTTGTAATGCACACTCGAACATTCAGGAGAGCTTTTGGTAGCGTGTAGTTAATATTACAGTAAAATTCATGATCATCAAAAAATGATAAGTTTGAGTTGTCAATGTAAACTACATAACCGACTTTTCATGTTAGTTTTTCTCCTGTGCCTATAACTTTAACACTTGTTTTCATGGTGTGTCTCACATTTGTGTTTTACGTGTGTAGGTCTCTGTGCAGAGGAGCTCCACGTGTGTGGAGAATCTGCAGCCATAGACTTCGTCAGAGAGCTGATGTACACGACGGGAGAAGAGGTGGAGGTGAGTCTGCAGTAGCAGAGGATTGAGACTGATGTCGTCTTTAATGTTGTCTTCAAACCTTCTCTCCATCCTTCTTCAGGTCCACACCTACCAGCGTTTAACTCCATTCTCAATCTTGGATCATGCTGTGGAGTCATTAGACAACCTGAGACCGGGGGACTGCATCGTCTGCTTCAGTAAAAATGACATCTACTCCATAAGCAGACAGATTGAGGCCAAGGGACTAGAATGTGCTGTCATTTATGGGAGCCTGCCTCCAGGTGAGTGTGTGAAATGATCAGTGTAGTCCATGAAACACAACGCACTTCTATATGGAAGTCTGTAGGCCTGTTAATGTAGTCTTTGAAATCGACCCACGAGGATCCAGTGTTTTCCTACCTTTTGCATACTACCGCTCCGTCTTTCTGTGATTCACAGGCACCAAGCTGTTCCAGGCAAAGAAGTTTAATGACCCTGATGACCCATGCAAGATCCTGGTTGCTACAGATGCTATTGGCATGGGCCTCAATCTGTGAGCGCAGTGTTACATAACTCATTTCCTGTTTTGTCCTTTTCCTCCTTTCTGATGTTCTTTATCAGTATGTCCTACATTTTTTATTGTCTTTTAAGATGTATTATTAAATCTGTTTGTTCGCTGTCCTCTCTGTCTACAGGAGTATTAAACGTATCATCTTCAACACTCTGGTAAAACCGAATGTTAACGAGAAGGGGGAGAAACACATGGAGACCATCAGCACATCTCAGGCTCTGCAGATAGCCGGCCGCGCAGGGAGGTCTGACTCGTTCTCATTTTCTTCTGTAGGGTGAAAGTCAGGAGAGCAGATGCAGCACTAACAAACGAGGTTCGAGCTTCTTAAGTCTGTCTTCATTGTCACAGGTTCTCCTCCAAGTTTAAAGAGGGAGAAGTCACCACCATGCACAGAGACGATCTACCTGTACTGAAGGAAATACTCAGCCACTCGGTAGAACCAGTACAGGTGATCAATCATTCATACTCCTACATACGTGCTGGTGACAGCTGGTGGAGGCATTTTGTTTTCGTGTTGTTCCCGTATCTCAGGAACGTCTTAAGGATATTTAAACATTAAGGATGAACTGATTCAGTTTTGGTTGTCGGATGTCGAAGGTCACTGTGACCTTATTTACGCCCATTCCCATCTGCACTATATATCAGAATGACCTGGAGGGAATCTCGTTACATCTGTCATCCCTGATTTCTTTCTGTTCTCTCAGACTGCAGGTCTCCACCCAACTGCAGAGCAGATAGAGATGTTTGCTTATCATCTTCCTGATGCTACACTATCCAACCTTGTTGTGAGTATAGAAGAAGTGTAGAATAATGAGTCTTGAGTGTTACCGTCGGGCAGAATAGCCTGAACACAAGAGTTCATATGAACCGTTGCTGCATAAATTGAGTAGGAACCCCCAACTCATCTGTGCCTCCGTCTCTTTCTGCAGGACATATTTGTCAGCCTGTCTCAGGTGGACGGCCTTTATTTCGTCTGCAACATCGACGACTTCAAGTTTCTGGCTGACATGATTCAGCACATCCCGCTCAACCTGAGGACACGCTACGTCTTCTGCACCGCTCCCATCAACAAGAAACAACCTTTTGTCTGCACCTCCTTCCTAAAGGTGAGGATGAGGAGGCATGGGATTTATTAGGGGAAGGAGCAGGACACATCACCAACTGCTGTTGTTAGCAGGGATTATTGGACCCCACGAAACACTGGATCTGGATCTTTCTCACCTCTCGCCATGAACTCGTAGTTGTGTATATGCTTTTTTAGAGACATCACATCACATTTATCACACAACAGAAACGGGTCGAGGGATGTCAAAGTCCAACAAAGGCTGAATATGTTTTCTAGGCACCGTACTCTTTCATTTTATGACTTTATCACACTAATAAAACTACAATAACTGCATAATAAAATTGTTGCCCTCGTCAAGTAACCTTTGAGATTCAGGTTGCAGATATTGGTGTTGCAAACTCTTTCCTGCTCCTGCGGTCATTAAGCAGGGTGTATCAAAGTAAAGAAAGAAACTATCAAATTACTTAGATCCAGTTGATTGAGCAGTTTTCTAATATTTCTGTGGCTGTGCTTTGTGTGCCCTCCTGGAGTTGTAGCCTTGTTGCACTCATTCGAGTCTTGTTTCTCTGCTCAGTTTGCCCGTCAGTTCAGTCGAGATGAACCCCTCACCTTCGACTGGCTCAGTCGACACATCAGCTGGCCTCTGAGTCCACCCAAAAACATTAAAGACCTGGTCCACTTGGAGGCCGTTCATGATGTGTTGGATCTTTATCTCTGGTTAAGGTAACACTGACCTTTTAATTTCTCTTCACCTGCCGTTCCTGTTGCTCTGTTAATCAACCGAATCCCTGTTTGAATCTCTGCAGCTACCGCTTCATGGACATGTTTCCCGACACAGCCTTGATTCGACAGATCCAGAGGGAGCTTGATGACATCATCCAGCAGGGAGTCCGTAATATCACCCGTCTCATCAGAGCCACTGACCCAACGATCACTGACCCACTACAGACACAGGGCAGCAACACTGGCAACAGTAAATACATGCCTGGCGGCAGAGGTCAAAGGGCACAGAGAGGGCCAGGAGGGATGATGGACAGTTCTCTGGCCAGTCGCCTGGTGAGAGATGGGCTGTTGACTCCTGATTTGCTCCGGCAGCTGCAGACAGAGTGGTCGAAAGATCGGAAGCAGGAAGTGACCAATCGGAGCGCGCTCAGTACAGAACATCACAATAACAACAACCTCGGGAAAAGAAAAAAGAAGACAAAATGAGGAACCTTACAGCAACAGACAGACTGTAGTGAGTGCTACATGTAGAACGGTTTGAGAGCGCGTATCCAGCTTATAAAACAGTTTCTGAAGCCTTCCCTTCAAACTCCTCCCATAGGAACATCTGTGAACATACTGCTCAGATTGTCGGTAGCCTGAACTCAACGCAGCCCTGTTAGTGTTTTTATGCAAATCAGAATTTGTATGTTGAAGCTGACATTAATCAATAAATATCTATTGTTGTAATTGCCATTATTTCTATGTAGCACATGAAAAGCTCTCCGCTCAGAGTCACTTTGAGCTGAGTTTAGTCTTTTTTTTCTCATTTCCAACAAAAACGTAAACTCCTAAGAGTCTGGTGACCAGTTGAGCGTCTGAGCAGCACCTCCAGTGGTTTTAAACACCTTAAACGTGGGCTTCACTGTTGGATTTCCAAACAGTAATGTGAACTTTGAGGAGGCAGGAGAATGGGTTACGCCACATGAGCCCGTTCTATGTTATAACCTCTGCTGAGTAGATCAACATTAATTATCTAATACCTAAAGACTGCAGCGCTTCTGTAAAGGTTTACTGTAGGTCACCAGATACACTACAATGAAACTACAGAGAGGACGGGGTTGGGCCTTAAGACAGAAAGAGGCTTGGCTTGTTGTTAATCATTGAGGTAATTCCGAGGTTGTTCTCTGCTCAGATGACTCAGACTGTGAGAACAACGGAGCAGGACGGTGGGATAGTGTAGCATCAACATGTCTACGCACTGATTTTACACAGTTTCATTGTGGTTTTCCTGGTGGTGTGTGTTGTGCGTCACAATGCTGGCCGTTCATCTCGTTTCCTTCTACTTCTCCAAACTGAAAGAGGACCCCACCAAGAAGGTGAGAGACCTACCTAATTAACAAAAGATTGATCGACGTGCTTAAATATGTCAAATAACTTAGTTACTTAGTTACGAAAATGAATCATTCAGAAATGACTGTAAAATATTTTAGATTCTTTTACAACGCGTGAGTAAAATGTGCACTTCTTAATCTATTGTGATTTTGCATAAGGTAAAAATAACAATTTGTCTCAATTCAGTTCAGTTTTATTAATATAAAGCTGATTCGCAAGAAAAATCACTTTAGCTGATTTTATTTGTGAAATCTAAAAGATAAGGCAGTGACTGAAATAAGATGATCAAGGCGCCGTAGTCATCAGTTACTGTGTCACCGCGTGTCTCTTCCTGAGAAATGATTAACATCCCTCCCTTTCACTACTCTTGTCTTAGTGTAGATGAGATTAACACACACTCACGGGGACAAACTGTCGACTGCACAGACTCACACGTTAACACAATTAAAGTAATTCATCACCAGGACCTTGGCCCATGACCACGTTGCACCAGTGATAGATTGGCTGGTTGTTTTGAAACCTTCACTGCCACTTCCTCCTTCTTTGAGCAGAACATTCAGCTGGTTTCCCTCTGTCTCCTACCTCAAGTCTAGAGTCATCCTTTTATACACCTCCTTATAAACTGAGGTTTAGTAAAAAACATAACTTACGAGCATCATATGTTTAATTTCTGTTTCATCCTCTTTTCTCTTTCAGGTGGACAGGTTTCTGCATGCAATGTGTCTCCATGACGACCAGCTAAGCGACATCTCGGCTCGTTTCCAGGCTGAGATGAAGAAGGGGCTTTCAGCAGACAGCAACGCTGCTGCCTCAGTGAGGATGCTGCCAACACACGTCCGCTCCACTCCTGATGGATCAGGTCATCTACAGCTGTTGTTTTCTGACTTTCTGACCTCTCGATAGACAGAAGCACAAGGTGGACAGGTTATAGTTTGGCAAGATGTACTGAAAAGAGCAAAAAATGTCTTATGGACAATAAAACCAACGATAACTTAGATGAGAGTGAAGGGAGGAGTTTACATGTCCTCCTCATGCCTGTGTGGGCTCTCTCTTCTTCCTTCTTCCTCTGCCTTCTTATAACTGTTGATGAAATACCCCAAAACAAATAAATAGTACCTGAGAATATGGGCTTTGATCCTTTAGATTTACTTTTATTTAGAAATCTCAAATAGTGGCGCTCAGAGAAAAATGGATAAATAACGCTTCTTCGTGGAGACGTTACATATTGTGTCTGTCTCTCACTCCTGCAGAGAAAGGGCAGTTTGTGGTGCTAGATCTCGGCGGCTCCAAGTTTAAGGTGCTCCAGGTTAAAGTGAGAGAAGGCGTGGGGATTAGGAAGGGAGAAGTAGAGATGGAGGAGAAGACATACGCCATCCCTGCGGAGTTACGCACTGGTAGAGGAACAGAGGTACGTGGCGTTGGGGGAAAGACCTGACAGGGGAAGGTGAACCTTAAGAATAAATTACTCTCTCTCTGCAGTTATTAGACCACGTGTCAGAGTCGCTAAAAGACTTCCTGCAAGAGAAGAACATTGGTTTGGAGAAGAAACACCCTCTGGCCTTCACGTTCTCTTTCCCCTGTGAACACTCCGCCTTGGATCAGGTAACGACACCTGACTCATTCTGCTCACGTGGCGTCATTAGAGACGTGCTGTCCTAAAGCTCTTCTCTCCACTCTGCAGGGTTTATTGTTAAACTGGTGTAAGAACTTCCGAGCTTGGGGACTCCTGGGGAAAGATGTGGTCCAGTCCCTCAGACAAGCTGTTGACAGAACTGGGGTAAGACTCCAGGTTTACTCCTACTGTGAGCCACAGAACGATTCTTTCATCCATAAGAAATAAAATACAACTATTGTGCGTCCATATCGTTTTAATGTAAGCACTTTAAGTCCTGACTATTGGGCTCGATGCTTGTCCTTCCATCACATGTCTGCAGCAGACATTAGGTTGACCCTTGCCCTTAGTCTAGTCAGGTGAATGTCTTTCTTTTTCATTCACTTTAGCTGAACGTATCTACAATATGTCAGGAATGTATTGAGGGTATTTCTCCAAAGTTGTTCCAGCTGTAGTTTATTTGAAGCCACTGGATAAACCCAGGGGAAACATTGACGTGTCTCTGTGATTCACTCTGCAGGGAATGGATGTAGAAGTATTAGCGATGGTCAACGACACCGTAGCCACCATGATGACCTGTGGTTTCGACGACCAGTACTGTGATGTAGGACTCATCATTGGTAATTACTATCACTCGGGTTACATTGTACATGTACCTGTATTCAGCTCCTGTGACTGGATTCATATTGGAACACTTGTTGCTCCCTCTAGTGGTTTCATGTGTCACTGCAGGGGTGGGCGTGTGCACTTATTTATTTTTTGTTAAGCAGAAGTGCCAAAACCTTTTTAAAAACTGATAAATTTGATGATGTGAAGATACCTGTAGAAAAGAGTGGCAGCAAAGGTGACTTAAAAATGCAGTTTTAAAATAAAGTTATTATAATTGGGAGAATTTAAGTTTTAAAATGTGAAGGAAGTCACAGAGAAATAATTAAATACAAAAACTTTTAAACTAATTTTACCAGCCTGGTCGCAAACCCGGGTCTTTTTCACGCTAAAGCATTATCTCAACAACTGAGCTAACAAAGACATAGAAGCGTGACAAATATGTCTGGTTAAGAGCAAACCAAAGTTAATACTCCGTGCAGCTGTTTCTGCAACACATGAAATATTTTCCAACAGTTTACAAAAGTTTCTGTCAACATTACAGAGCAAACGTAATCTGAGCGATATTTGAATTACATGTAATTCTAACAATATTAGCGGTAGCTTGGGGGCCCCCTAGTGGCCGCGGGGCCCTGTGCCTCTGCATAGTCCGCATAGCGCATGAAACGGTACTGTATGTTAGACATACAGACAGTTAATGCACAAGTCTGTAATGTGATTATGAATGTGATGCGTGAATTTCTTGCATGATTTTGTGTTTAGGCACAGGCACCAACGCATGCTACATGGAGGAGATGCGTCATGTTGGCCTGGTGGAGGGCGATGAGGGCAGGATGTGTGTGAACATGGAGTGGGGAGCCTTTGGAGATGATGGAGCTCTGAATGATTACATCACGGAGTTTGACAGAGATGTCGACTCAGCCTCTCTCAACCCTGGGAGACAAACGTGAGGAAAACAGCTTTGACTTTCTTTAGTGCCACGGTATGAATGAAATGAATAAAATCCAGCTTCCACACCTCTGTTCCCGCTGTCGTTTGCTAATTGCAGCTTTGAGAAGATGGTCAGTGGGCTGTATCTGGGTGAGCTCGTGAGGTTGGTTGTGTTAAAGATGGCCAAACGTGGGCGGTTATTTGAGGGGCGTGTGTCTGACGCCTTGAGGACCACAGGAACAATAACCACTGCACATGTGGCAGCCATGGAGGAGTAAGTTACCTTCAGATGTGAGATATGATGTGTCTGGAAACAGTAACAAACTATCAACGCACACCTTTCTCAGGTACAAAAATGGTCTAAAGAACACCAGAGAAGTTCTCGTGGACCTTGGTTTGAACCCTTCACCTGATGACTGCGTTGCTGTTCAGCATGTCAGCACCATAGTGTCCTTCAGGTCCTCAAATCTGGTGGCCGCAGCACTGGCTGCCACCCTGACTCGAATCAGGCAAAACCGGAATTTGAGGACTTTGCGGATCACTGTAGGTGTGGATGGAACCGTGTACAAGACTCACCCGCAGTATGTTGTCATGGAAATCCAGAGTTTAAAGGCATAGACACTGTTGATTTCTAGTTTTCTCACTGCATTACTTTTACTTTTCTTACATTCTTAGTTTGTTTGTAAAAAAAGTTTGTAAGTTAAAAACTCACATAAACAAAAATGGAACAAAACAATAAATCATTTTGTGATTCAGATCTTAGTGTTAAAAAAAGAGAAAACTTTCTTGTTTATTCTCCTAAAAGTAGTGTAAACACTGACTTCAGCATAAATAAAGTGTGTAAAGTGATGTTGCAGCGTCTTACAGATTGCCAGTAGAGGTCACTACAGGTTAAACATTGGACTCCTTTCTTTCCAGGTATCCTAAACGTCTTCACAAAGTGGTGCGCAGGTTGCTTCCGGAGTGTCATGTCCGATTTGTCCTGTCAGACAGCGGCAGCAGCAAAGGAGCTGCGCTGGTAACAGCAGTCGCACAGAGACTGGCGTCACGGAGGCGACAGGTTAGGATTCTGATGCGCTCACTGCGTTTGCCTCCAGTTTTCCTGTGTTACATTACAGAAAAGTTTCTTGGTTGCTCTCCAGGTGGATGAGACACTGTCTTCCTTCAGACTAAACCACGAGCAGCTCCAGCTGGTCAAAGACAGGATGAGGGCGGGGCTGGAGGCAGGGCTGAAGACTAAAGGCCCATCTGCTGTCAAAATGCTGCCTTCTTTTGTGTATCGTACACCTGATGGCACAGGTCAGGGAAGCAGCAGGAGACACACACAAACACGAACTCAAGACCAGACACACATTTAACACATTCTGTCACCAGAGCCTGTTGCTTTTTCAACGAGTCCACGTGAAGTGCAGCAAAATCAGATAGTAAAACGCGTGGGTTTTATTTTTAAGAGAACGGAAGATACCTCGCCCTGGATCTGGGAGGAACCAACTTCAGAGCATTGCTGGTAAAGTTCAAAAGAGGTCTGCAGCAGGACACGCGACTCTACCATAAGATCTACACTATACCACTGGAGATCATGCAGGGATCTGGAGAAGATGTAAGACGCACATGTGTGAATAATATCAGTGAAATGTGCTGACAGTCAGGTTTTCATCAGTTCTCTTCCCCTCTCTCTTCTCCCTAGTTGTTTGATTATTTAGCAGAGTGTATAAGCGACTTCCTGGATTACATGGGAATAAAGAACGCTCACCTTCCTGCAGGCTTCACCTTCTCCTTCCCCTGCGAGCAAACATCCATTGACACGGTACCTTTAATCTCATAGGAACAGCCCGTAGTGGTCAGTCAGCGAGGGTTTAACCTTCTTCCAACCTTACAGGGAACCTTGGTGAGCTGGACCAAAGGCTTCAAGGCCACAGACTGTGAAGGACATGACGTCGTGAGCTTGCTGCGCGAGGCCATCAAGAGACGCAACGTGAGTCCCAGTTCAACACCTCTAGTTTCAGGCGGTGGTGAAACCTGTGCAATCGGTCATGTTTTGATCACACATTTACTTTGTTTTAAAAGCTTATTCTCACAAACCGACATGACGCGTATGTTTCCCATCATTTCTGCCTGTTCCTGTAGGAGTTTGACTTGGATATCGTAGCTATAGTCAACGACACAGTTGGGACCATGATGAGCTGCGCTCACGAAGACCCTCAGTGTGAAATCGGACTGATCGCTGGTATTTGACACCTTTGTGGTTTGTCAGCAGGGTTTCAGTCACTGTTTTCAGATTCAGCCTAGAAAAATGCAACAAGAAAGTGTGTCTGCACATGTTTTCCCCTCATGCTGTCTGTGAACACGACCACTGTGCGCGACAGGCCGCAAACAATTTGAATTTGATTCTGTCTCGCAGGAACCGGCTCTAACGTTTGCTACATGGAGGAGGTGAAGAACATAGAGAAGCTTCAACAACACGGTGGAGATAAGGTAGAGGAGCGCCGCGTGTGTCGGGGAGTTGTGGTGATGTCATACGACTTTGTGCACGATGACGCTGCACTGTGTCTGCTTTCAGACGGAGGATGAGACGGAAGGAGAGAAAAACACTGGCGATGCTGACCTCCAAAAGATGTGCATAAACACAGAGTGGGGGGGTCTGGGTGATGATGGCTCTCTTGATAACCTCATCACAACGTTTGACGCTGAGGTGGATCAAAACTCAATCAACCCTGGAAAACAAAGGTTAGAAAAGTGTGTTTCCGGCCTTAGTGTGGTCGCACAGTTTGGAATGGATTTAAGAAACTGTGTGTGTGTGTGTGTGTGTGTGTGTGTGTTCAGGTTTGAGAAGCTCACCAGCGGGATGTACTTAGGTGAAGTTGTCCGTCAGGTTTTATTGGATTTAACCAGGCGAGGTTTGCTGTTCAGAGGACACGTCACTGAAACGTTGAAGACCCCTGGAATATTTCAAACCAAATACTTGTCCCAAATAGAGAGGTACGAGAAACTGTCTGTGTGTGTGTGATCATATAAACAACAATATCAAAACACAATAATAGACAACATGATTTATTTACCCGTCATACACCTGAGGGTGCACAGATCTCTGGTTCCTCTACCTGCAGAAGCACAAAAATCACTGAGCATACTAATGTGTACATGATTCCAGATATAATAAAAAATGGGCTTATATATATATATATATATATATATATATATATATATATATACAAGCGAACCCTTATTTTGCTGTAATGTGAGTAACGCTGTTGTCGCCTCCTAGTGACCGCCTGGCTCTACTGCAGATCAGATCAATTCTCCAGCAGCTCGGGCTCCACAGCACCTGTGATGACAGCATCATTGTCAAAGAGGTAAAACACTGAGTAACGTGGTGCAGCAGTTACACATGTGAGAGGTCATGTGTTTGGTTTAAAGCCAGTTACGTGTTTATATAAATCTCAGAGTTGTCTGAAGGGAAATTTATTAAATATGACACAAATGCATCTATAAACACAAGCACATAAACGACTTCACCAGTGGGGTGGGATTTAGTAGTTTCCTGTGATGTAACAATTAGCATTTAGGCGATGTGACTTTCCTAACGCTCAGCCTCGTGTGAAGAAGCATTGCAGATGTAATATGGTGTGAATCTGCTTAAATCGTGGCCCACAACAACGCTCAGAGAATCATGCTTTTAACATGTAGCAGCCACGTTTTGTTAGAGCTGTGATGTCAGCAAACTGTGGTCCTTGCAAATGTGAAAAATGATCTTCGTTGTCAGGTATGTGCAGAAGTGTCCCGTCGTGCAGCTCAGCTGTGCGGGGCAGGACTGGCGGCTGTAGTCGATAAGATCAGGGAGAACCGAGGACTGGGCCAACTCCACATAACAGTCGGGGTAGATGGGGCACTCTACAAACTACATCCACAGTGAGTGGTTTTCTTGTTATTTATACTGTGCCAGCTGTAGTTGAGTGAAAAGTTTGTGGTTGACTGGATTCTCTTTGTAATCACGTTAGTTACTTCATAACACTACAAACTCTTCTTCTTCTGTTGTTTCTAGTTTCTCCATCGTCCTCCAGCAGACCACCAGGGCTCTGGCTCCACAGTGTAATGTGAGTTTCCTCCCGTCAGAGGAGGGCAGCGGAAAGGGCGCCGCCCTCATCACGGCTGTGGCCATACACAAGCACGGAATGAAAAAGAGGAAGAAGAGAAACTTTATTATCATGGTATAATATATCATGGAGTCCAACACAACTACAGAAGGGCTGCTTCTGGATGATACAAAGGAAGAGACCAGCTATTAATCATTTAGATGATTTCATGGACTAATAGTTTACACACAAACAAGCTGTTAGCCTCTACTGCTGTGTGATCTGCCTCCTGCTGCAAGATTTAAAATCACACATGTTAATGAAAACTCCCTCCACTTTCCAAACGTGTCCCACCCACAGCTGCATGGCCACGCGCTGACGTTCGCCACGCAGCTGATTAACCTCTGAGCCAGCGATATCAGGGCTGCATACTTGGTTTTGGAAAACAAGTGCGCTCAGATCAAAAATCAGCAGCGTGCTCAAGGTTACGCTTCATGTGAGACCAAACAAAAGCTTTGTTGCCAGCTGTCGTGACATTTACCACAGTGATTGTAACGTAAGACAAGACCATTTTCTTCTCATACTTAATATAATGATGTTGACCGTTTGCACACTGCTTCTGCACGATGTGTCAAACATCTTTCTGTTCAACGTTTGTGCAGTAATTTGTTAAAATTATTGTGCAATGAACCAGATGAATCCTTAATAAATCATCCTTCATACGTCTGATGTCAGTCTATCTAGAAAATATGTAGATATGACTCAGTCAGCAGTGCTTCAGTATTGATAAAGGCGGGTGGAGGACTGGAATACCGCTGACCACATTTCTCAACAATAAAAACAACCAACGCTCTGTTCAGTCATTCTCTGCTGACTCTCTGCCCTTGTGATCGGCGGCTGTCTGTCTCTCTGCCCTCTGTCGGACAGACATCTGTGTCATTTTGGTAATACTGTGCTCTATCTGTCTGACTGGAGCCGTGCCCAAATGCCTGTGACTGAACAGGACGAGCGGAAAAAACAGCGCGGCCAAACACACAGCAAAGGAGAAATCAATCCGAATCACATTGGTACAAGTGAGTTGAAGATAGAGTGAGTTAGTGTTGTTACAGTGAACTAGGACAGGTGTGTAACGTGTACTCGTGATAGTGTTTGTGTTCCATTATAATCCCAAACTACTGAACTGATATCACTGCAGTGATCAGTAGATTTATTCTAATCTAGTCATCACAGATTAGATGATGTGCTGCAGATAAGGGTGAGAAGAAGGACGTGCAAAAGATGGAGGGACAAAGGACACTTTAGGACACAACGGCAAAGAAAAGCATAAAGAAAGAAGAAGGAACAAATAGAAAGGAAGGCACTATGTGCAACACTAAGAGTGAAACAGCTAATCTGTCAAGGATTACCACGTTAGAATGCACACACACACACACACACACACACAGTGCAGTAATCCCACATCATCCCAGTTGTGACCTAGTCGCTCCGCAGTTAAACCATGCATGTACTGACGCTGCAGCTTCCACGCAGTGACGCACACAAACACAGCTGTGCTGCTGAATCTGCGGCACGGAGCTGAGGCTGATACGGAAGCTGGCAGCATTTCTCGTCTCTTTCACTTCATACATCTTAATCTACGCTTTGCACATCGTTCAGATGCTCTGTCAGATCCTCCCTGAAAGGGCATTTCTCAAGGAGCAAGGTGTTGTTTGTCCGGGTTTGTGAGTGTGTGTCTTTGTCTCCCCTGCAAAGCAACAATAAGAGCTTTGACACACACATGCACAGAAACAGTAGACAGTAGAATTCAGATGCTGGTTCTTAGGGACCGACAAAGACAGGAGCTCTGACCCGTCAGTGCTTTGACGTTTTTAGAAGCATTTTTCATCTTATCATTTAATGAACTAGGGCTTTAGACCAGGACTTGAACCTCTGTTTGACACGGAAAGCAGGAGAGTGAAACACTTCAAGGCCTCCAAACATCCCTGTAGTGACAACTGTTGGACGCCTACTCAAGTGGATCATGAGAAAACTCTTTCAATGAAGGTAAATGTGTATCCTGATGTGGGGGGATTGGGATTCCCAGAAATCGCGCAGCCTCCGGTGGTTAGTTAGGAATCTTTTATTGTTGTTGTAGGTGAGAGGAATGAGAATCTCACAAAGATATCTGGAAACGTATGACAAGTGAAGACTGAAGAAACACGCAGCTCACTCTGCTTATTATTCCTGTGACATTAGGACACATTAAAATCCTGCTTTTGACATGTATGCAGGCTCACAAAGAATATTTTTAATTACCACTCTTCGTCCTTTAAAATCAAACACTGAGCTGCGACAAATTTGAGGCATTGAAAGTACTGAAGTCCCTGTGTCAGTCCTCCAGACAACAGACAGCTGTTGTAGTTGGTGTCTGACGGTGGAGGAGGGGAAGGAGAGAGCGAGCGGCTTTGTTCCTGCCTAAAGTACAGAAAAGCAAATGCAGTGAACAATAGAAGTGACAGGTGTCTGCTCCTCTGTTCACGGAGCACATCGGAGAGGTGGGAAGGAAAGTACTGCAAAGACATCCGACAGCGTAAAAAAATCAGTAGGTCATGGTAATAATGGTCTTTGCTTTCACTGCGTCACACATTTCCCTCATTTAACTGTGAAGTCAGTGATTGAGACGATGAAAGACAAATGTCTGCCACGGGAGGCAATCTCAGCGACCTTGTCCACGTCCTTGACCCTGTCCTTGGCATCAACTGAAAGCAGTTCTTGTTTCTCCACAGTACGTACAAACCTGTAGTGAACTGCAGTCCCACCTTCACATGGACAGGAAAGTCACGTGACTGCAGCCAATAGAAAAGCTGTGCATACATTTCTGTGTGGCTGACAGTTGCTTACTGTTTGGACAAAGACAACCCTATTGTCAGGGAGCTGTGTAAGTCCCTCCCAGCGGTGCAGGTAGCTGCTGACGCTGTCTGACTTTTTTTCCAAAGCCATGTGTGAGTTTTAAAGATTTCCAAGTGACATTTGACTAAATAGTAAACTGAGTAATATTTGAACGGCGTGATTCATTTTCTCAGTCACACGGGCAGAACGTGACTTCCTTGAATCTTAAATTCCTGCTTCGCCACTTCTCTCTTTGTGTAGAAATCCCATCCCTCCAAAGTTCCCTGCCTCTCCTTCTCCCTATTCAGGCAGTGCCCCCTTTTTTTAACTACTCCACCCATCACTGAGTTTGCCTCCAGGGCATCAGGAACCCAGCCAATCACAGAGAAGTGGATGTGGCACCCAACCCTCCCAGCCACTCACACGGTCTAACCGGTGAGCTCACACATAGTGGGCGTGGCTCCTTTCCAGGCCCCGCCCCGTGTCTCTCTCTCTCTCTGCCTCCTGCAGCCAAACTTGCTGTCTCACTCATTCTTCCTGGCTTCACTCACATGCACAGAGGAGGAAGAGCTGTGAGGTCTTAGCAGCACACGAAGCAGCTCTGTCTATTTTAAACCTCACTGGACTGGACTCAGGATATTTTTATATCACTTATGTGACAGAAAACTTATAGCCAGTGTAGAGTTTTGGTATCTTTCTGTGTGTGTGTGTGGTTTTTTCTCCATCTCACTGTGTTAGTGTGTGTGTGTGTGTGTGTTTCAGTCAGTCTGCATGTGTGTGTGAGAGAGAAAGAGGACCAGGATGATTGCGGCCCAGCTACTTGCCTATTACTTCACTGAACTCAAGGATGACCAGGTTAAAAAGGTGAGCGCTCTGTTTCTTTTGAGTGTTTTCTGAACAAGCAATAGAGTAAAGACAGTGAGGAGAGCATGTGGAGTAGAGCTCATTGAGTTTTACTCTTCCCGGCATCATCAAAACTCTGGTGTAGCACATGAAAAGGCATCTGTGCTACGTCGCTTTGAGGAAGTGACTAAAACGTTCATCATTTTAGGAGGGCACTAAAACACAGTCTTCCTGTTCTAGTTCCCTGATGACTGTGGGAAAAAAAAAGAATCAGCCTGGCTCAGTGATATGTGACAAACGGCACAGGGGTAGTTTTGCGTACTAGTAACATGTGTAACCAGACACAGCACATGGATCTGTAGTTGGTGACATGATGTAAGTTTTGAGAGGTGTGGCAAAGAGGAGGAGAGAGGAAGTGGGTGGCAAGGGTGAAAGGACAGAAGGATGTGAAGGTAGAACCGACCACGAAGGAGCAGAGTAATTCTATGGGTCACTGAATTTCTATTATGCTCTCGTTAAAATGATACGTGAACTTTCTTTTCCCTCAGTGGAGCCCAGCGGAGTAGAACCAGGAAGTGATGAAACACAGATCTTACACAAGTGTCTTTCATGTTGCAGCAGTAGGTTCCTTTGACATCATCATTATCACCAGTCTCTTTTTCTCTCTTGTCCTCGATCAACCAGTCTCCATATTCTGTCCTTCCACATTCATTTGTGTTAAAGCAGCCTAAATATGTTTCTTTCAGAACTTCTCGCCAGTATCTCTTGATTGAAACTGTTTCCAGGCCATTAACACAGTCCTGCTCTGTAAGCTGAAGTAGTCCCATAAGTTGAGTAAAGTGCACTTGTGTCATGAAGAAAAAGTTAGTTTAAAGTTATTTCCAACACGAGCTGTAATGTCGCATCACTTTTTGTCTGAATTTAAGATCCCTCCACGACCATTTCTCAACACATGCTTTCTGTTTTAAGCATGGTGCAGTGGCCCTTTAAGGTCTCTCACTGATGATGTCACAAATCCTCTCCAGCTGCATTAGGTGTACATCAATGCTGAACTTTATGTGAACGTGTTTCTGTGCATCCCCTGTTTAACGCCCGTTAAATAAGTTCACGGCTGCATCTCGCTTTCTCACGTGCAGTTCGTTGCCGCGTTCTCGGTGCAGTTGAGTTGAGTCGTTTCAAGGTGTGCCTGCTGTGCCAGTGTTGGCTCAGGCTGTTAAGGTGAAAGACGTTTCTCTGCAGCCAGGATGTGATGTAACACAATGCGGCTCCCTCCACCCTCTACTCCTGCTCCCTTCATCTCCCTGCCTCCTTAAAATAGGCCATCTCTGAGCCATGTGACCACAGGTGACAGGCTTACACACAAATACACCCACACACGGTGGCAGGTGTGCAGCTCTGTGGAGCTTTTAGAAGGCTTGCTCGGGCCCGAGAACTGCTCCTGTAGTCGTGTAAGTGAGAAACGAGCACCTCAGGATTTAAGCAGTCTCAAGTCGAAATATACAGATAAAACCAATCAGACTGTTTTGTATCTGCAGCGGTCACCTAGAGCCTCAGTCAGCTGACTGCGCCCCCCCCAGTCCCCTGCAGTGTCTTTGACTGTACTTCCTCATCAACTGTGGGCTGTCAGCAGGCAGACAGAGCAGTGTTTTAATGTGTGTGTGTGTGTGTGTGTGTGAAGGGAGAGAGCAGTGTAGAGGACAGTATTTTTCCACATGGTGACGTTACGCTTGCACAACATCGCACACACATACATCCACAAGGGAGTCAGGTTTCATTGCTTCCTCGATTCACCTCAGAGCAGCGAGAACTGGGTATTGTTGAGTGGAGGAATGCAAACAGGCAGAAGAGGGAGAGGACAAGGGGAGGAGAGACTGTGTGGAGAGTGTGATCTCTTCCTGAAATGTAAACTGAGCTCCAGACCGTGTCAGATACAGTTGTGTGTCAGAGGTGTGTTGAGGGGAAATCCACGGCCTGTGCAGACTCATGCGTGGAGACCACAGTGGCCTCGCTTCACTTTTCTCTGCGTTACTGGAGAAGCTGGAAATTCCTTATTTGGCTTTGTGTGTTCAGATGAAGCAGAAAGCTCACATATCTGAGTACATATCTGCTGTAATAAATGCGTCGGCATGGTGTCTGGTTACAAAATGCTGAGTCAGTCATGCAAATTTCTTTCCAGCAGCATGAGCTGAACTTGGTCTGCAGCTCTGTTGCCAACCAGCTAAGAACATGTTATTTAAGTAGTTTAACAATGCTTTTTTATTCAATAAGCTGATTTATTAATAAAATAATCATTCATTATTATGAAATAATGAACGACAAACCAGAACAGGAAGAGGCCGAGGGCTGAAGAGAGGGACAGGCAAAGATGAGTCCGCTGCAGCAGCTGGTACGAGTTCCTCAGGTTGTAGTGTCAGAGCTGTATGGATCTGTTTACATCAGCTGACAACTGCAGCAGCTAGAGCTGTGCTAGTGACCCGAAATAAAGATTAAAGCTGAGTATTGATTGGAACCGCAGGAGAAGTGAACTCACAGACAGATGTTGTATCTGTGGTGATGTAGCGGTCTCTCGCGTCTTTAATCATTAAAACATGAGATATATCCATCATCATCTAATTATATTAAATGGGATGCAATGAACAGCTGCAGCAGAACTTAGTCTAAATTACAGTTAAAATATCCAACAACAACATCATCATCTTCATCACCTTGTCCTTCACTTAAGGCAGAGGTGTCCAAACCTTTTTAGCCTACAGAACAGACATGCACTGTTTGGCTGCATTGTTATAATTGTCATTTAAAACCAAATATACGCCTCCCAGCAGGCTTCTCTCTGTGTTGGTTCACTAACTAACTACTATGGGTTTATGTATAATTAGAATAATCTATAATATTTGGGGGGTCTTCGGATAATTTTGGGGAGCTTGATGATGTGAAATGAGGTCAAACTGTATGGAAACTCTTTTTTTTGTTGTAGGTCCATCGTGTCTTACACAGAGACGAGGTGTCGCATCAGGCTAAATCAGCAGGAGCAGGATCAGGATCTGATCTGTGAACCAAGTTGACTTTTAAATCCTCCGTTTCAAACTGTTTAATCTTTGTGTGTTTGCTGTTTCGAGGCATTCAGATTAGATAAAACTAGTCCTAAACCCGACTAGATTCATTTGTTAACGCCTCCTGTATACCTGCAGGTCAGGATGTACTGTGTGATGTCTCTGCTTTTAAATTAGCTGTATTTCAACTTCACGCTACTTGGAAGAGGCTTTTACCCAAAGCGACTTGGAAAGAGAAGACACCAGCAATTTCCTTTCAGGTTCTGTAAATTATGAGTTACTATAAACTAAGAGCCCTGATAAGACCCAACTTGTCAAGAAGAAATGACATTATTTTTTTCTGTGTGTGTGTGTGTGTGGTGTGAACACGTGTGTGTCAAGCACCAACATGTTCAAACCACAGACAAAGCCTCAGAGGAATAGTTCATTGTGTGGTCCTGCCCAGCAGGTTTACAGTACTGATGCATTTTATTGAACTTATTAAGGTTAAAGGTCACGTTTACTCAGCTGTGGGCTCATGTGTGACAACAGCATATGCTAATGAGCTTCCACGCCAGGATACAGGGAACGTAAAACCTGCAGAGTAGTTGGGAGTCGGATGATGCGACACTCCATCCGTGTTTACAGACTGACTCACAGGAGCCACATCTTTTTATTGTGTTGTACTGAAATCTTTTTTACCTACACTGTAAATTCTAATTAAACATAAAATGCTGAGTAAACTTTACTTCAAACATCCGCTACATGTGAGTTTCCATGTGATTGACATCCCACAAAATTCTTTGATGCACAATGACTGTGACTGTACAGCATGGCACAAACACCAGGTTTAGTGAGGGCACACACACACACACGGTCCAGAAATTCCTTCCTGTACGTACACACATTCCCAACTGGCACCGCCCTGAACCAGGAAATGCAGTTTATAGGAAGTTGGAGCATTCTTACGGTGACTAACGGTAGTAAATTATCACATGGGTCCACGGTGAACGTCACAGTACACACACAAGCATCCTGAGTCTGTGTGTGAACTAAGCTGACCCTGTTTCTTTTAGGCCTTATTATTGCTATTATAATAATCCAGGTTTGGGTCTTAAGTGACAACTGGAAAACTTGATCCTGTTCATATTAACTCACTTTTAATTCACAGTAAGTGAATATTTGAGCTGAGTTGACCGTGAGTGAGTCGTAGTCGTGGTTGGTCACACTCTCAGAGGCATAAAGTGAGTCTTGGCGTCATCACACTCTCTGATGCAACACTGGATTTCACCAGCACTGTTTAACATCCTTTTCCTGACGTCCAGACAGCTCGGGTCGTTGTGTGCCGTATCTACGGCGGTCTGAGCAGGAAAAAGGATTTACAGGCGTGCCGATTGTTGCTTTAAGGCTGTCTATCTGTGTCCTATCTTCAGTGTGGATTCAGTGCCGCTCCTGACCAGATTAATTTGTGACTGTAATTCACGCTCCTTCTCGGCTTCATGGCCGTAATAAACACATGGGAACACCCAGCTTCCGTGTAATATTGGCCTGATAACAGGAGCGAGTGGAGCTGCTGTGTCACACGGATGAGGCTTTTCATTAGACACTGACTGTACAATGTGACCCCAGTGTGACAGATGCCGTTAAAGACTTTGCTTCTGCTGGGATACTTGGCAGCATAAACACTGTTGTGTTAAGTGGCTTCTGTGGTTTCTGGTTGACTGAAAACACAACTTTATTTAAATAATTCCACTGACCTTTAATTTCAGATCGACAAGTACCTGTACTCCATGCGTTTCTCCGACGAGACGTTACTGGACATCGTGCAGCGGTTCCGGAGGGAGCTGGTCAAAGGTTTGGGTCAGGACACTAACCCCACCGCTGCCCTGAAGATGCTGCCAACATTTGTGCAATCAATCCCCGATGGTTCTGGTTGGTATCTCTAACCCTCACTGGAGAGGGTCTGCGGTGAAATCCGTATGGGAACCAGTTTGTTTAGTTTAATGTTCATTAACAGAGTTAAACTTGCTCAGGGATATTTCTTCAAGCCTGGGGTTTGTCAGCATAAAGTATTAAACCCTTGTCCAAATATGGAGAAGCCTATAATGAGAAAACGATCCACTGATTACAGGACAAATCTATAGTTTCCCCTCTGACATAATACCACGTCACAGTCACTTGGTGAAATTTAGACCTGACAACAAATTACAAAAAAAAAACAAAAAGAACAAACATTCAAACATAATATTAAAATAAAGCTGAAATTAATTCACCCAAAAAAACTCACATTTAATGTGTCAGCAATTACCGTCAGTGAGCCTATGACCATCCTTTTATCTCTGAGATATAGGAAAGCTGTCCTGTTTACCTGATGTGCATGTACGGATGGACAGTTCTGGCGTCTAGTAGCTGTGAGTCAGCAGCACTTCATAAATATTTAAGTTCTTTCGGATTTGAGGACAAATTATTTTTATGCTGCTGGATAATGATGTTATCCTGGCAAAAAGTCACAGCTTTCATTCCTTATCTGGCACCACTTCCTGTTGTTATTGTCCTTGTCATGCTGTCTAATCCTAATTTATCGCTGCTGTTGAGAGCTTTGTCTGTGAATCTGTGAATTCTTCCACATCATGTATGTGATGCACTTGTGGAAGAAAGTGCACTTTTAGTGGAACCGCTGGACAGATTTTCTTACCGTAGTCAGCTCAATATTAATGAACGCAGAACCCATTATCTTGTCCCCTCTTTCCATTACAAGAAAAAAACAGGGGTCAGTGCTTTTGTCTGCATGGAAGCTGCACGTCCATAGAAACACTGATCACTGATCAGCAGTAATCCTCCCGCTGTTGTTAGTGTGACAGTGAAAGTTATGCCTGGAGTCGCAGACTAATGTCTGGCCTCATGTGTCCTGTAGCTGCTGCTGCATTAACACTAGTTTTTTAGTTTGGATCATTTGAGATATTGATTATTATTATTATAGGACGCATGTGCTTTCATCAGTTTTATTTCTTTACATCCCTCTTCGCTGTTTTTCCCACCTGTTTCAAACAGAGAAAGGAGACTTCATTGCGCTGGATTTGGGAGGCAGCAACTTCAGGATCCTACGGGTCAAAGTGAGCCATGAGAAGAAGCAGACCGTTCAGATGGAGAGTGAGATCTACGACACACCGGAGGACATCATACACGGCAGTGGAGCGAGAGTAGGTTTAAAGTGAACACACAGGCAGAGCACTTCTCTCTGAGGTGCCACCCACCTGAGACGCCCCCTCCTACCTCTCTTTTTCCAGCTGTTCGACCATGTGGCAGAGTGTCTCGGTGACTTCATGGACAAACACAAGATCAAAGACAAGAAGCTCCCAGTTGGATTCACGTTCTCCTTCCCCTGCCAGCAGAGCAAACTAGACGAGGTAAAACATTGACTGACAGAGCAGCTGATGAAGTTTTTCACCTCCAGCTCCAGGAAGCACCTTCGTTGCCCGTACATTTTCTATGTGGCAGGCTCAGTAGGTTATTCTCTCTCTTTTTTACTGATCCGTATTCATTTGTGAACCAATCCAATCGATCTCTCCAGGGTTATCTCGTAACATGGACGAAGAGGTTCAAGGCCAGTGGAGTGGAGGGGATGGACGTGGTCCAACTGCTCAACAAAGCCATTAAGAAACGAGGAGTGAGTCTCGTCTTTTGTCAGCTCGTTGGGTTGAATCTCTGCTCTTACACAAAGAAACGGCTGACCGGTGTGTGCGTCAATCGTTGCAGGACTACGAGGCCGACATCATGGCTGTAGTGAACGACACGGTCGGAACCATGATGACCTGTGGTTTCGATGATCAGCGCTGTGAAGTCGGCATCATCATCGGTACTAAAATGTGCACGTTTGAAGAGTCACATTCAGGTTCATAAGTCCAAATAAAGAAATGCATCGATGGGCCTTTTGTGTGTGTTTAGGCACGGGTACCAACGCGTGTTACATGGAGGAGCTGCGTCACATTGACCTGGTGGAGGGAGATGAGGGCAGGATGTGTGTGAACACTGAGTGGGGAGCCTTCGGAGACGATGGCAGACTGGAAGACATCAGGACAGAGTTTGACAGAGAGATCGACCGAGGCTCTCTCAACCCTGGCAAACAGCTGTAAGTCAAACTGTTCCCACTAAACCAGCTACTCGGTGTGCAGAAAGGGAACCGTTGTTTTAGGTAGGGAGAGCTAAACAAAGCTGTTTCATGACCCTGCGCTTTGTTTTTCTGTGCCACAGCTTTGAGAAAATGGTGAGCGGCATGTACATGGGGGAGCTGGTGCGTCTCATCCTGGTGAAGATGGCCAGAGAAGGCCTGCTGTTCGAGGGAAGGATCACCCCGGAGCTGCTCACTAAAGGGAAGATCGAGACCAAGCATGTGTCGGCCATAGAGAAGTGAGTCGCACCACGTGTGTCGAGGTCACTCACTCGTTTCTTAAAGAACAACGGTCTCATGGTGTCTCTTTCTTCACGTGTCTGTGTCCTGTTCAGGAGTAAGGAGGGGTTAACCAAGACCAAAGAGATTTTAACCAAACTTGGAGTGGAGCCCTCAGCCGACGACTGCGTCGCTGTGCAGCATGTGGGTATAACTGCTGCTGCTCGTCCAACCAGTGAAACCCTTCAGTTGGAAAAGCGTTCGCATTGTTCAGAACCACTCTGAACACAACCTGAGGTGCTTTGATTTGTCTCATCTCTGCCCTCCTCTCCTCCTCCCTCAGGTTTGCACCATCGTGTCTTTCCGCTCAGCCAACCTCATCGCTGCCACACTAGCTGGCATCCTCATGAGGCTGAAGGAGGAAAAGGGAGTAACGCGACTCCGAACCACCGTGGGAATCGACGGCTCTCTCTACAAGATGCACCCACAGTGAGTGAGCAGATCTATGAAATATGGGATTGTACGTGTGTGTTTGTATTTCATCAATCTCATTCCTCCTGTAAATCCTTTTTTTCAGGTATGCCCGGCGTCTTCACAAGACAGTCCGCCGCTTGGTCCCAGAGTCGGACGTTCGATTCCTGCTGTCAGAGAGCGGCAGCGGGAAGGGAGCGGCCATGGTGACAGCTGTGGCCTACAGACTCGCCGAGCGCTCGAGACAAATTGCCCAAACACTGTCCGAGTTCCGCCTGACCACCGAACAGCTGCTGGAGGTGTGGACGGAGAGAGAGACACAGATACTGTGGTGTCTGCTTTTGTGTCACTTCACTTTTTAAAACTTTACTTCTCCTAGGTGAAGAAGCGAATGACGACAGAGATCAAGAATGGCCTTTCGAGGAGCACTCAGGACTGTGCCACCGTCAAAATGCTGCCAACATTTGTACGCAGTACGCCCGACGGCTCAGGTAACGTCACGCTCTCACACTAGTGTGTGACCTCTAAGATCGGGACTCAGCTGCTTATCAGCTCGCTTCAGCTGGTTGACATCGTGTCACACCTCACTGTGACTCTCAGTGCTCTCAGCCAATGGTGATCCTCCATCGCAGAGCCTCATGCTTCTGGTGGATTCAGTTCTTCACAGTCAGGCTTCAGCAACTGTGTCTCTGTGTGTTGAAACTGCCGCTGCTGTTTTATTCACTCCTGTCTCCATCTGTCTCTCTGTGTCCAGAGCATGGTGATTTCCTGGCTTTGGATTTGGGAGGAACCAACTTCAGAGTTCTGTTGGTCAAGATTCGTTCTGGGAAAAGGAGATCGGTGGAGATGCACAATAAGATCTATGCCATTCCTCTGGAGGTGATGCAGGGCACAGGAGAGGAGGTGAGAGCCATTCTGGACTCTGATAATAGGATCGAAGTAGGGAAGAAGGTCCATAGGTCAGGGTTGGGCAGATTAGCGTTTTAATTTAAAGTGACCTCTTGCTGAGACTAATCCTGTCCATCAGCTTTGGTCCTCTCACCCTGGTTTTACCTCTTCCTTCAGTTTCTCTTGTGGTACGGTGATTTTTACCCAGATGGCGATTTTAAATTATTTTATTTTAGTTTTTATGGTTAATTTAACACCTACATACATAAAATAATTTTGTCACAAAGCCCTGCATCTGCATTATAATAACGACTTCTCCAGGCCGTTGCTAGAAATCAGAATAAACTTAAGAACGTTACACAGGACAAAGTTATGTTTTTTTATTTTGTGTAGTCTAATTTCTTCCGTCTTCTTCCAGTTGTTTGACCACATCGTGCACTGCATCAGCGACTTCCTAGACTACATGGGGATGAAGAACACTCGTCTTCCTCTGGGCTTCACCTTCTCCTTCCCCTGCCGACAGACCAGCCTGGACGCCGTGAGTTTCCTTCTCTTCCTTCCTCTCTGATACAGCCAGTGTCCCTCACTTCCTGCTGAGCTCAAATCACCATGTGTCTTTAAACAAGATCTGCTGATTCTGCAAAATGTGAGCTCGCTGTGAGAAGAGTTGCGCTGTTTTTCACTTGACCACATTATTCCCTGTGAGCCCGAGGATTTGCACATGATGTCCCCAGTTTAAATGAATTGTGTGTGTGTGCGTGTGTGTGTGTGTGTCCAGGGCATCCTCGTGACGTGGACAAAAGGCTTCAAGGCCACAGACTGTGAAGGAGAAGATGTGGTGGGACTGTTGAGGGAGGCCATTAAGAGGAGAGAGGTGCGATATAAGGAGACACAAAGAAAGGATGTGCTTAAAATCTAAACAGCGATATAGCCTCATATTATGCGTGTCCTTTATCAGGAGTTTGACCTTGATGTAGTGGCCGTAGTTAACGACACAGTGGGAACCATGATGACCTGCGCCTACGAGGAACCCACCTGTGAGATCGGACTCATCGCTGGTTAGTTTGCCGATTCTTGCTGAGCAGTGTTTAACTTTAAAAGGTTAAACGCTCGGTCTTCTAATGCCTCCTGTCTGTTTTAAGGCACCGGCAGTAATGCTTGCTACATGGAGGAGATGAGAAACATTGAGATGATTGAGGGCGATGAGGGAAGGATGTGCGTCAACATGGAGTGGGGAGCTTTCGGAGACAACGGATGCCTTGATGATTTTAGGACAGATTACGATCGCACGGTGGACGAGTTCTCACTCAATCCAGGCCATCAAAGGTCCAAAGTGCACACGCACGCACACATGTGCATGGATGCATATGTCTAACGCTGTATACGCTTCATGCTTGCATGTGTTTTTCAGGTATGAGAAAATGTGCAGCGGCATGTACCTTGGTGAAATTGTGAGGAACATCCTCATAGACTTGACAAAGAGAGGATTCCTGTTCCGAGGACAGATCTCTGAAACACTGAAGACCAGAGGCATCTTTGAAACAAAGTTCCTCTCACAAATAGAGAGGTAAGAATAACTTTACTTTGCTTTGCTTGGCAGACACTTTTATTCAAAGCAACTTACAGGGAGCTAGCTTGGTGTCTGGCTCAAGGGGATAGATTAGGAGTCAGACGGGGTTTCAAGCAACCTTCTGCATCCCAGTCTGACACTTAAGCCATTGAGCTACCAGGCCACCCGAATAAGAAAGTTTATGATTCAAGAAGATGAAAAGTAAGTGGACACTTCTATTTGTTGGTTTATTCTTTCCTCATTTCTCCAGTTTTGTGTGTTTGTGTTTAAACCCAGTGATAGATTGGCCTTACTGCAGGTGAGATCCATCCTGCAGCACTTGGGGCTGAACAGCACGTGTGACGACAGTATCATAGTCAAAGAGGTAAGGGAACAAAATGCAGGTGTTCATCATTATATATTCCTACATCTGCCCAATCAAAACACTAACACATGAGCATGTTTATTAAAACACACGTGCACACAACACAGTCAGGCAGGAAATCTTCCCTTCCTTAAAGTGCCAGTTTCCAGGTGTGATGTGTTGATTGACCTGCAGAGTTCTAGTCTGTACTCATTAAACGGAGGTGGACAAAGTAAAAGAAACACTCGGTACAATTCAACAGCAGCACAAATTTGTCTGAAAGTCTGTCCACACCTCTTCAAATAGAAAAAAAGGTAAATAGTCTGTGTTAGTTAGAGCAAGATAATAAACATTCAGTCTACAGTGGAGATTGTGAAAGAGCAGGACAATACTGGATGTGACTACGAGCGTGTTGGGTAACGTTTCGTGGGGGGAAATATCTCCCGGCTCAGCAAACATGCGGCAGGTCGGGTTTGTTAACTTATTGCAATAATGCTTTTGTTTAATTGTCAGGTATGTGGAGCAGTGTCACACCGTGCAGCTCAGCTGTGCGGGGCGGGAATGGCAGCCGTGGTCGATAAGATCAGGGAGAACCGTGGCCTGGACCATCTGAACATCACTGTAGGGGTAGACGGGACACTTTACAAACTACATCCACAGTGAGTGTGATTCATCGTTCGCGTTGGAAATCTGTTTGAAGACTTTTGTTTGAAGGAGTTGTTTTGTAATCTAACGGTAGTCGTAGTGACACATTGTTTAAGCAGCAGCTGTATTTGTACCTGTCACCCCTCAGGTGAAAACTACTACGCTTTGAACCAGTTCTTATTCAGGCAGGACATTGCCTCTGAGCAAACACGTGCCCTGTTGCTTCCTTTAAAGGCAAACCATTGTATATGCAGACCCTGCAGGCTGATTCAGTCCAGCAGTAGTGAAGTATGATCACTCAAATTCCCATCTTCACATGACGTTATGCCTGTTTTTCCATGTCTAGTTTCTCTGGCGTCATGCACCAGACAGTTAAGGAACTGGCTCCTCGGTGTAACGTCAACTTCCTGCTGTCGGAGGACGGCAGTGGGAAAGGAGCTGCACTCATCACGGCCGTGGGCTGCCGCCTGAGACAAGAGCTGAACAATAAATAGAAAATGTACCTCTTCTGTCTGGCTGTTATGGCCGCACTCCTCTGGATTCCTTCTCTGCTCCTGATCTCTACTCTTTTGTCGCCCTTTGTCTGCCATTCTTCCTAAATCAAACCAGTCCAGTCAGTGCATCACGCTCCAGTAGCTGCTTTAGCCGGTCTACGTGAGAGAGAGGAGATAGCTTTCTCTGCTGGGTTAGATCGCAGAGAGTCAAGCACTATGTTGTAGTGGGATTATGTTTGATTAGCCATTGCACCCATACTCAGACTCCTGAGGTTCCTGCTTTTTTTTTTGTTATTTCTGAAGGTGAACTCGAAGAGATAAAACACGCACATTCAACTCCAGTGAAACTATGCAGGGCAGAAAAAAAACGACATCACACGCTCTCGTTTCGCCACCTGGAGGATTGCTCTGATGACTGCAGGCTGTTACAGTTCCTGTAGTACAGCATCACAGGGACACTTCAGAAGACACCGTGTGTTTCAGCTGAAAGTCACAAAGTGTGTCTGCTGTAGGCATCTCACAGACGAGGTGATAGATAAATGTATAACAAGATGAAAGGGACCATTTTTGGTGAAATGTGTTACTGTTGTAGTGCAGGTGGAGTCTCCCCAGACGGACTTCCAGCATGATTTGCTCTGCAGGGTCATATCTTTGCTGAACGTGCAGGTTGGGTCTAGTTCACGCAACAGTTCTATTTTTCTCTAATGTATTCTACTGTAAGTCATCTCTTAAGGTGTGTTGGTAAATTTTTTTTTGTGCTGGCTACTGATTTAGCCAGGGCCACGAAACAAGTGTGTGGTGCTAACGTAGGTGCCAGAGAAACAACAAAGGTCAAACCGTGCACAGAGACTGCTGACGGATGTCACAGATTCTGGAGGACATTAGCCTCCCTAGTCTCACGCCTTGCACTCCGTATGCTTCTGAAGCCTTGTCAGGCTGTTTGTTTTCCAGTGGAAATTCAATATTTATTTTTCTCTTTGACAAAAGTAATCACGCGAATGTTTGCAGAAGTGTAAATGTTGCCGGAGACGTAATCATTTTTATGTTTCGATCTCACTGACTGTAATGAAACTAAATGAGATGCAGTCTTGTAAACGTAGAGCAGGGTCCCATAATGTTTAAACTCCGAGTAGGGAGCACAGTTCAGCACCACTACAACCTCAAACTGATGCTGATAACAAGGATATTACAAGCTAGTCCACATTCTGCTCCTAACTCAGACTGGCAGGATAGAATCGATCATCCGGCTACGCTGTCTTCAGGAGTCGGCCTAAAAGCCATCCCCATCGCAAAGAAACACAGACACTGGAAGCTCCTCTGGTCACAGAACACAAGCCTGTTCAATCTGTTCAACTCTGTCAAAGCGTCACTGAATAAAACTGAACCAGTGTAAGTCTGTTGTGCTTCTTTACACCAGAGATTTCAGAATAAAAGAAGCGATCTCCTTCCGTTGTAGCTTTATTATCATTGTCACATTCATTAAACATATTACTGATTTTTGTTTAGGTCATAAAACACCTACGTTAAAGTTACTTGTAGACAACAAGTACAAATGTTTCATACTATCACTGCATTTTAAAAGTCAAAATGTTTTACAAAAAGAGTCGGACAGTTTTTACTACACCCGGAAATGCGTTCACAGAAAACATTGTGACCTGGCTGTAAATTCTATAAACCACAACACAAGATCCATATTTACATTTTCACTTCATCAGCATATTTTACATTAATTATTCAGATGGCTTTTCACATTTCTAACGAGCAGCACTCTCGCTGTTTAATGACTCTACTGTAAGCCATAAGAACTGTGTGTGATCCGGTGAAATAATACATAAGATATTCTACCATACAGCAACAGATACATGCTAAGCATTAAAACAGCGTTGAGCAGATTTAGCTGTGCAAAAAGATCAGTTCAAGGATGTTGTTTTTCTTCCAAAAGAAGCAAACTATGAACCGTAAACGGTAAATCTATGAGTAAATGTGCTGAGGAGAGCCAGAGGACCTGAAGTTCCTGCTGCTCTGCGTAAATTCTCTCAGTCATCTCAGTTTTTACCATTTGTGTCATAGCTGCAGCACAGACACAGTCAAAATCCAGCACTTTTACAGTATACATACATTTTCACTTTGATTGTTGCTTGTACATTTGTTTAGGTTAAAAACCATCTTGCATGATCTGGTTGATGCTGTTTCATTCTAATTTATAATATTATAGTCAGCCCTGAGATAGACTGAAAGCCATGTAGTGCATGCAGATTAGCGATGAAAACAAATGAAACAGAAAATTGTCCCTTTGAGAAAATTCCAGTTGTGATGTGTTGATTGACCTGCCGAGCTCTAGTCTGTACTCATTAAACGGATAGGTGGACAAAGTAAAAGAAACACTCAACAATTCAACAGCAGCACAAATTTGTCTGAAAGTCTGTCCACACCTCTTCAAATAGAAAAAAAGGTCTGTGTTAGTTAGAGCAAGATAATAAACATTCAGTCTACAGTGAAGATTGTGAAAGAGCAGGACAATTGGCTACAGAAAAGTCTCCCTGTGTCTCAGTCAGGAGGCAAAAGCTCCGATGGCTGCCGACTGTTCATCCGTTCTATGCACTAGAAACTGTCCTGTTACCATTTCCAGAACATTCCTCAGAACAGGGAAAGAAGAGAAACAGGAAAAATGTGTGCAATGTGGGAAACAAAGTAAAACCAGCAAATGTTGAATGGATTTTCTTGCCGCTGATGGAATTTATAGTGAAACATCCAAATGTCTGAGTCACATTCACGAAAACACTGAACCTCTGCAAGAAAATCGAGATGTTCCCACGCCCAACTCTTTTCTTCTGTATTTTCCAAACAGGTGAACGCCACCAATTTGACTGACAGGTTTTCAGTGGTTGTTGTCCATAAGTTTGTCCGCTGTTGATTTTGCGTCGTCCAGCCTCCTCACCACATTTGTACTGTGTGTTGTTGACGCTGCGTATTTCTTGACCTTCAGGCAGGCGTCTCTTTTTGCGCTTGGCTCACTGGTCACAGCCAGGTTTGCGCCGAGGATGTTCGTGTTTGATTTGATGGAGGTGCGTGCACGGGAACTGTTGTTGTTGCGATGGCTGCGTGTCATGGTGACTCTGAAGGTGTGCGTGTGCTGCAGTTCCATCTTGTCCTCCTCTGACACTTTGATGAAGGGGCACCAAGCGAATGCATGGCGGAAACCAGCGCGAAACCTACAGAAGGACAAGAAGAATCGGTTTCTCGCTCAGATTTGGAACATGGGAAGTTTCTGTGTGTAGAAATATGTTTTACCTTTGGTTTAGGCAATAGTAAATTATAGGATTGTACATAGTCGAACTCATTGCCAACCAGAAAATGGCCAGATACACCTGAGAGAGAAGGAAATATGATACACAATAAATAGATGAATCAGAATAAAATGAATTAACAACAGACAGACAGACGGACACGAACCTGCTGAATGTAATGTTGTTTATAAATGTCTCTGTTAAAAGATCCTAGTATGAAGTAGATGTGGTAGGGTAGCCAGCAGAGGGCAAAGGTCACCACCACAACAACCATCATCTTCACCACCTATGAGACATCAGATTAATTCACCTTCATCGAACATCACTTCACTTCGGTTTCACGTCCATGTATGTAAAAACATATTTAGGAAAATAGTTTGTGACCTTCCTCTTTGCTGTGATCTGTCCGTGGTAATGGTCTGACGCCTCTCCGGGGATGCGAGCACCCCACAGCGTCTGGCCGACCAAACTGTAGGTGACCAGCATCACCAGCAGAGGGAGCAGGTAGATCAGCAGGATCAGAGCGTACTGGTAACTACAGAGACGGGAAGAGCGGACAGAGAGCTGCTGGTTCAGTTCAACTCAGTGCAGCTAACACACGTCATATCAAGGCACTTTCAATGTACGTTTTAAGACCTCACAGGGGGAAGGGAGAAAAAAATAAAACATATAGAACCGCATAAAAGTAAGAGAGCAAGTAACATACTTTACTTTCAAACCAACACCAACCAGACAGCACAACAAATGAGACAAAAATAAAACTTCTTTGTTCGTTCACAAAGGAAACTGATCTATGCATCAATCTACTCTTTTAGCTGCTGTCTTAATCGAAGGGATCTCAATCAGATGTAAGCCTGCAAAATCTTCACTGTCCTCACTATCATAGTCCAAACACAGCAGCAGGGGGTCGTACGCATCGAGGCTTCACTCAGTGTTCGTGCAGATGCTGATACTGTGTGTTTGACAGGCGTTTTTCACCCATGAAAGAAGATTCACTTTGTTAAATTTTTCTGAAGGCCATAATCCATAAAATAACAGCAGACGTTGAGCCTGGACCCAGTTTGGAGCAGAGTGTCCGGCTAGGTGCTGTGTTCCATTATTGTTGTTATCCCAACCGATCAAGGCAGATGACCGCCCTCCCCGAGTCTGGCCCTGCTGGAGGTTTCATTTGTTAAAGGGAGTTTTTTCTCTCTCCACGCTTGTTCTTATTTGTTCTTTGAGATGATTCTGCTGTGATTTGGAGCCACTGGGGTCTCACCACCCAGAGAAAACGTTGCTGTTCTCCCACTAAGACATGGTTGAGATACTCGTCTTATTAGCCTCATACTTTTCTGCTACTGACGTCTTTCCTTAAACTAAGGAAAGATTCTATAGTTGAGATAGGATCCCTGAGATGTAAAGGAGATATACGAGGTGGTTCCTATTCCCTCCTCTGGAGAAGAAAACCAGCAACCTGAAGGTATTGGGATTGCCTAAATAAAACGAATGAACTATAATACGACAGCCCTGCAATAAACGCATCTATTCATGAGGTTCATAATGTTCAGTGTCTTGTTTTAAAGGGAGACGTCCTCCCTGCATGTTCCCTCCACAAGGATGACTCTTTCTGTAGGAGACACAAATAGACATGTTTGAATAATCTCCATCTTTCACCTTAGTTGATGCTTTCCTCCGTAATCATCCGGCCAGTCCACCATGCACACGGTTCTGGGGTAGTAAAACCTTGTCACGCTGTAGTAGCACTGCGGGAAAGCCAGTGAGATCGCTACAATCCAAATCAGAGCAATCACCACCTTTGTGGAGGTGGAGGAGAAACGGGGCTTCAGAGGGTGGATGATGGCCATGTACCTGGAACGGAGAATAGGTGTGTATATTTATTCATTAAATGTTGTCTGGAAGTGTGCAGGGTTGTGAACTGTGAGGGTTTAAAGGATCAACACGTATCGTCATGTTTGTTAAAAGAAAGACAATATTGATTTTGTTGATTGTTTCCTCGATATGACCTTTTCCCCGATCACACTGTTCTCGGCCTCAAAAGATTTACAGCCTGAACGTCAGATAATTCACACTAATGACGTATGAAGGCTCTTTCTCATTCAAATCAATTCAGCGTACACTTGGAAATTACAGGCTGAGCTCAGACTTTGCTCAAAGTGAAATGTTAATGGAATAATCACATTGATTCTGTCAACTTGATATCTGCTCGGGAGTCACATTAATCAGTGGGATCCCACAGATATGAACATGTCCACACATCCTCTCCTTTCACTCAGCCTCTCTGTGACGATGACCCCTCTCCTCTTTCCCCTGGCTATTGGCGCCTCACACCATATGTTTTGGATGCAGATTTTGTCCTCCACGAGTCTTTCCTTCCTCTCTACCTTTGTGTTTGATCCTTGAATGACGTGCTGTAGTCTTCTGGGGTTTCTGCGGTTATTTCCCTCCTCACAGTAGGAGGTAATGTGGCACCTGGAAGTGTATCGTATGTTTGTGTTTGTATGGACGTGCTACTGTCCATCTGAATTCTCCATCAGAGAAGATGGATCTCGCCTCAGTTGCTCCCTCTGAGATTCCTTCTTTTCATTTTTCTCATGTTTTTTGGGTGGTCTGAGGACAAAGGTTAAATCAAGGGTAAATCCCGCCATCCGTCATGATAATGACTCTTATCAGTCAAACCTGATTTGATTTGTTCAACCTGTAATTGATCATTTCCTGCTTGCAGCCGCAGCCAAAGATGCCAAAGAAGAGCCCAGAATAAAAGCAACAGTAACTGATGATTCTACAAATTGTCAAGTAATGAGGAGGAATTATTGAGTCCCAAGCAGATTTTACACCTGGTCTGATCCGCGCATCTGCCTCATTCATCACCACACCAATCATGAGCCGCCGAGATCATACTTTATGTCAGAAGTTAACCTAAGCTTCATACTGCGCGTTTATTATTCATTACAAAGCTTTTGTATTCAATGCTATTGGATTTTGCAAGTGTGCGTAATAAAGTGGTAGCTCGTTGTGTATCCTGTCAGATCAGTGAGTTTTATGCTAAGAACAGTCTGACCGTTAACGCTCCACTAAGCATTAATGACATCTGCAGCCTGTTGACCCATATCTCCTGCATGCAGAATCTTTATCTGAAACAGGTGCTGCTGCTGATTTCAAGCAACGCTCAAGTATGTGGATGAATTGTAATTTCACAGGGGAAAAGAAAACCATGACTGACAAAGCAGCTCTTTGTGTTATGTACCAATGAGAAATATTTAATTACATACGCCTGAATCTGCTGTTAGACAAAAATACGTAAAATGTCAGGCAGTTTTCAGCCTTTACCTGTCAACCAGTACGTTACCACATTCACACACCTGACTAAAAAAACAGTGAGTCGTGTTTCCATACTGCTGCGTTAACTGCTCCAGTTTGTGGTCACCGGTCTCCTTCTGTTACTAATGCAGCCTGTGGTTTGGGTTTTGCAGGAGATGAGAATCAGTCGTCTGTTTCTTAGTTGCTGATTTGTTTATTTTAAAGACACGTGTGAACTTAACTGTAATATAATTTGACTTTGATTAAGAGTTTCTATTAGTGCCTATGATGGGACTTTTCTTACCTGTCCACTGCGATTGCAGCCATGGAGTATATAGATGAAAACATGGCAGTGATGGGAAAGAAGTTCTGAAATCTGCAGTATCCCAGACCAAAGTACCAGTCGTTGTGAAGCGCATAGACAAAGTTAAAAAGCGTGTTGAAGGTTGCCATGGAGACGTCAGAGAAGGCCAAGTTGACAATGAAGTAGTTCGTTATGGTCCGCATGCGACTGTGAGCAAGGATAATCCAGATCACAGTGACGTTACCAGTGATGGACACCAGGATGATGAGGGAGTAGGCAATAGCCCAGAGAGCCACCTGAGAGGAGAGGAGAGGAGAGGAGAGGAGAGGAGAGGAGAGGAGAAGAGAGGAGAGGAGAGGAGAGAAGAGAGGAGAGGAGAGTAGAGGAGAGGAGAGGAGAATGTATGTAGTTAATACCATGTATCTTGCTGTCAAAGTTTAAGTCACCTTCATCATCTTAAAAATTAATAGTAATATGTTATAATAGACCACGTTTTCATTCTTTCTTTCTCATTTTTACAATTTTTACATCAGCGTTTTTTGCTCCTTTATTGTAGCAGAGTACATTTCCAGACTCCTACACAGTCTATAACAACACATCTGCAACGAATCCTCGGTTCACGATGGTGATAATGTTCAGGTTTCTGTTTTTATTACCAGCATTTTGTCCATCCTGTATAAGTCACTGATGCTAAACCAGAAACACCTCCAACCATGATGAAGAGCAGCATGAATCCAGCCTGAGTGAAGGCTAATTGAACCACTGCTACCTTCGTGGAGGATTGATGCATGAATTTTGTTTTAGACTGCAGGAGTTGTAGCTACGTGGAACCAGCTCGCTCTATTCCTCCCACCTGCCAGTCGGGCTGCTGGAACTGGTTCTCAGTCGTCTCGTTCCCGTCGTTCAGCCAGTCCGGGGTCACTGACAGTGGAAATGATGTGGTCTCCATGTCTCGTTCATCGTGTTGAATAAGTCTTTCGGCGTCCATATTCGTTTCCTGCTCACCTGGCGACAGAAACCTTCAGTACGAGTGTGCCGCGCGTAAATCAGGCATGCGTCATGCGTAATGAGGAATAGATGTTAAAGATGTGACCAACTGTGTCGTGTTTATATGTACGGTATTTGTGTATTTACACTAGGCTGTGTAACCTTTCTTCCTAAATGCTGCGGGGTTTTTAATTCTGTAAATGTTTGAACCCTGAAATAATTCAAAGCATTTAAGATTTGATCAGATCTATCGCATCTAGCTCGCTGTGCACCAACAGAGTGGAGTTAACAAGTAGCAGGAAGCCTAATCATTCGGTATTTTCAAAGCAGTTTCCTTGCGCTAAATTAACATGTGTGCGCTTGAATTGTGTCCACATTTGATCAAGAGAAGACTTAAAATCTGTAAAAGTGAAAGTAATTCATAATTCAACGTGCGTCCATTCCGGACATCTGGTAACACACACACACCAGCAGGCTGATTTGGCAGCAAAAGCGCAAGAACGAATCACACAAATGATAAGTCAAGGCATGTGGGAAATGTTCTCCACACTCGCTGTGAGCTTGTCACTTCATTTTAGCTTACCTCTCTATTTACAGTCCTGACATCGCTTTGTCCGATCATCCCCGAAGATTACCTCCTGCGTGATGTTCATCCAGATCTCTCAAATAATTCATCAAGACGTGTCCACTCTGTGTCCCTCTCTCCTGGAATGTGTAAGCACCTTATTACGGCACAGGCTGCTGAGAGTGAGTGAGGCGCGCAGACAGGCTGGCGCGCGTGGAGCTGCGTCAACGCCATGCACGGAGGGAAAGAGAGAGGGGAACAGGAATACATAAAGGTGCTGTGTGGATGAAAGTCACAATCCAAGGAAATAAAAGCATGATGAGATGAATAGATGATGATAGAAACTGAGACCTAGTCAGTGAGATGAAGTTCAGAGTTTGATCAGAAAATGAGAAAGTTACATTAAGAATGCATTGAAAAAATATGAGGAAAATACTCAGTGTCTGCATATATTTTCTGCAGCCATCACATCATAGCTTCCAAGTCTAGAGCTATTTTCTGGTGGTTTACTACTCATCATCTGTCATCTTGTGTTGTTACAGAAGCATAACAGCATAAGAAGAAAGGCAGAGAGGACTGTTTTGCATCTCATGGTCATTTCAGAACAGATGGAGAGCTCTTTGGAGCCTTGACCAGTCATACAGTTTCATTTCCCTATGAATGCAAGCCAACATGAATAAATTCAAAGAAAGCTTTCAGGGTCAGTTCTGTATTCCACAATCATCACCCGCAATCACTTGGGACTCAGATTTTGTCCACTTGCTTTGGCCTGGACATGCTTGTATCAAATGTTCACACAGTGCGTGGTGGGATACGAACACGGTCATTTGCCAGTCGCAGTTCTTTTACAGTTTCCTCCAGGTTTGTGGCGCCAGTGTGGATTTTTTTCAACACATTGTCAATGTGGATCACACTCTCTTCTAATAAGCTCTGTGAAAAAGCCAACAGGTGCACCAGTGGGTGGTATTTCTGATATCTAAATTGATTCCAACATTCCCTTCGGACTGAGCTTTATTGCAGCTTTGTCACATATTTATTGTGGCTGCTGCATGAAAACATGTCGAACAAGTAAGAAGCAATGTTTAACAAATAAAAAAATGTGTTAAAGTGTGTCTGTGTGTTTAAAATGAGACTTACAGTATAAATATGTAATGTATATTTTCTCCTTATCACCAGCCGTAAGGACACTCATACATAGACGTCCTGCACTCAACATGCACTTTTCTGATGTTGGGCCATAGCAGTAACTTTATTTGTGTCTGACCTTGAAACAATAAATTCTATAATGCCGACGGTCTTTGTGTTATTGACTTCTCTTCTCCTTACAGTAATATGTTTGCTTGTACTCCTACTCGATGCCTTTAATCTGGCCTAAATGCCACTTTGTTGGTGGTGTTGGTTACATTTTGAGCTCTTTTTGTGTCCTTCCTGCACTGGATTATTCTCTGTGGATTTGTATGTGTACACATAGTAAAGGGATATACATGTGTGTGTGTGTACTGTACACACTGCATGTGTGTACTTTTATATACTCACACATGATATGGTGAAGGTCATGTTGGAGGCAAATTAAAAGTTTCTACCATGGTCTCCGGAGTGAATCTGAGCCTGGGGCAGTGTGGGAGAAGAATTGACAGCAGTGGCTCTCCGGGGTTTAGAACTGACGAGGAAGAGATGACGTATCCTGTCTGCCCCCGACCAGTAATGACAAAGACAAAGAGACAAGAGCTCACGTCTGACTTAAACATTCAGCATAAACTACTTAGTTGTTGTTAGTTCAGAGCTGTGGTTGAAAGACAAAAAAAAACGTTTTCACACCAAACTGAAGAAGTAAAACCGTCTTTGAATGCACTCAGAGTATGTCTGATAAAACCTGACATCATGTTTTCTGTACTTTACTTTGCACTGTGGCTGCCGACTCAAGGGCTTTTGGTTACTGTAGTAGATAAGAAAAGGCGGAGGTGGCAAATATGTAATAAACCAACTAAATGAATGCTGATAAGAGTCAACCGACGGACACAGGGCACTGCACACACACTAACTACAGAAATGCCACACTGCACTGGATTCTGGTAGAACTTCTGCAGCTTTGTACGTAGCCCAGCATTTGTTTAACTGTGTTGTGTATGTTAAACTGTGTGTTTGCATGTATTTCACTGTGGTCACTTTTTTCTCCAAAGATCAAGTTGCAGCTTGACTTATACTTGAAAATTGTGATGTATGTGCTGCTTTTTTGCCCCCTCCCCCCAATCTTATCTATGCAGCTCATTGGCTGAAACTACTGCATCTCTCTGACTCCTTTATCTCACCTTCATAAATGTCAGGCTGTCCAGTGCATCTTCTTCCGTCTTTGTTTTACTCTCTGAGCTCTGGCCCTCTCCTGACAGTCTGTGCCTCATCCCAGATGAGTTAGATCTATGAAATGTGTCCCTCAGGAGCATCAACCTCTTTCTTGTCTCTCTCCCTTCTACAGTTTGCCTTCTTACTGCGCCTTTACAGTGGAGAGGGGCTTGCGTAATTCTGTTGGTGGCACCTGGACGTTGACAATGTCTATCACACATCTGTCTGTCCTGAATGCGCTTCCTGATATTTATTAATGTTTTTACCTTGAACATTTTGTTTTCCTGTAGTGTTGTGTTTCAGGTTTAAAAAATGAATTTTGATGTGATATTGAGCAGTTTAAATCAATTTTTTGTCCAATTTAAAAAAAACACATACATTTTTTACTGTTACAGTTAAACCCAAACATGTCAGTATAAGTATAAGTAAGTTTGGTTTAATTTATTTCTTTTCCAGAAGAACAAGGACAAAATCTCCACTAAGTTTGATTGAAATATTTTACTGATACTGAATTAAAAAAATGCTCTTTGACTGTTAGTGATGTAACCTTTCTGACCTGATGACAACGACCTCTTATAATAGTTTCTAACTAGGTTTCAGCTCACACCTGCCTTGAATAGGCTCATTAAGTGAAACAAAAGCAGGGGAGGGGAGCGGGTAGATGTAACAGCCACACCCCTGGCAGCTCCTCCTGCCTCCATTAGGTGGGGTGTTAAGCGTGGTCAACCTGGTGGACGTGTGAATTAGACCCGATGGATGAAAGGCCAGCATGGGAGGTTAAGTTATGTCTAAGACCTCCACCTCCATTGAGTGAGACAGTGTTTATTTGAACGTGCAAAGCTTCCCTCACCCCACGATGATGTTTCAGACCATCCAACCTATGTGGTTTTCCATCATGGAAACTAATCTTGAGCTCCAACCACATATTCCCCAGGAGCTTTATTATTAAACTCAGTCTTTAGGTTGGATTTTTGGATGCCTGATGTAAAATGTTGATGTAGAATATGCATTTGCATAGCAAATCATGTTCATACACCAGACTCATACATGTCTGAAATGCATTAATCATTAAAGACACTTGATGGAAACCAAAACATATTTAATATAATTACAGTGAAATTATAAGAAATATTTTGATTGAATATTGATGTGTGAACACTAAGAGTAGATGATTCTATATATATTATATATATATATATAGTAGTGTTTATTCTACTTGTTTTAAAAACATCTCAGAAAAGATACAGGAGACAGAGGAAGCGTACGGGGCCCGCATTTCCTGGCTACGCCCCTGGGGAGTCCAGCGCATTCAAATTCAGTTTGAGGTTCAGCGTTCATAGATAATTACATTTAACCTCACTCAACAACGACTCGAAGAAAAGCCTGGCTGATCGTAGTTATAGCGTAAAATTCGCCCCTGGAGCCGTTTTCTGGTGCATAAACGGCTGCACGTGCATCCACGCATCCATCTCCGCGCGCCTCCAGGTGCGGTGACGCTCACAACGCGGAAGTGGACTGTCAACATCAACGTCTGGACGACGCTGAAGTCAGTCGTGTTGTTCTGAGCCAGAGGCGATGGCGGAGAGCGGAGAGGTCCGATACTGCCAGAGATTCTCCTACTTCGTCCTGAAATTCATCCTGTGCGCTTATGCCATCGGCTGGTGGGTGAGTAACGCTGTTACCCTGCATGGAGAGAAGCGTGAGCGCGGTTTGGACTCAACATATCATGGGGCGGACGAGGGACCGGCTGTGTGTGTGTGTGTGTGTGTGTGTGTGCGTGTGTGTGTGTGTGTGTGTGTGTGTGTGTGTTTCCGATGAGGTTGTCTGCAGGCTTTTCACATCAACAAAGACATATCGACACACACTAACTTATATTTTGAGAATAACAGCGTCACGTTGCGAAACCTTCCGCGTCGACAGGTGTTGAACCTGTGCAGCGTCGTCTTATTCTGCGGTGTGCCGCGAGGTGGCCACGCCCTAGCAGCGCACCTTTACCCTGCTCCTACCTGCCCCGTATATATGTGCACAGTGGCAGTCACACAGAAACATTTACAACCAGAAAAAGCAGATAAGGAGAAAACGAAAGAAGAACAGCAGGAGCGCGTCAGGGTGCGTTTGTTGCTGAGTCCCTCTGTGGTCAGACGGAACCACAGCCCGAGTCACGTGTGGGCCACTCGAACACAAACCACCAGAGAATGACTGAGCCTAACATCAGGCCAGCTGGCCGTCATCACAATGAGATGCAGGTCATCAGAGGGTTCACTGTCAAGTGTGTGTGTGTCACCCAGCGTTTAAACATCCAGCAACAGAAAACAATCTGTTGCTGTTTTCTTTAAGTGGTTTGGATTATCGACATTAGTTGGAACATGTTGAAGGTCTTCTGTAAATGTTGTTTTTTATCTGATCGTCCTGGACAAACCAGTTTTTTCCATCAGCAGTAACTGTGATCTCCTCGGAAGTCGTTACACACAACAACACACTGCTGATGCCACAGTGTTCACATTAAGATCACTGAGACTCGTGCTCCTGCTTCTGGGTCGTCCATCATAAGTGGGAATAGGATGTGCGATTTTTACACTGTCTCATTGTTGTGTATGTGTCACAGTTGATGTCGTACCGGGGATTAACCCCCTCATACAACCTAGGAGCGCTTGGATCTGATGTAAGATGTTGCCCGAAGAGCAGTCTTAGTCCAATACAAGTATCAGAAGAATTAGTCACAAGAACGTTTTGTTTGTTTGTTAAGTTGTGGATAGAGGATGTCAAACAGATAATTGGATTCTACTTGTTTATAACTAAAGTTATGTGGTCGAGATTAAAGAGCAGTTGACGTTGTCACATCCTACTCTCAGTATTAAACGTGCTGATGAACTATAATTTGCACAGACTCGCTGTGATGCTTCTTGAATGTTTGTGAGTTGATAATATGAAATGATTATGTAAACACAGAGCAGCTCTGGCCGAGTACTCTAGGAGAGATTTATTGGGACGTTGGTGTTGTCCAAACAAAGTGCTGTTGCAACCTCAGAGCTTTGCCTTTTTTTTCTGAGTCTTAAATTTTCACTGGCTGGCTTTTAAATGTTTTATACACTTAATGGCCGGTTCGTCGCAGCGATTCAGTGTTGTGCGGGACAGGATATCCGTGTGCTGAGATCAGCTGTGGAGGCTCCAAAACATCATATGTTGGAGGAACAATGTACAAGGAAAGATTGGTTATTTCCTGCTTACAGTTGAAAAGGATTCGAGTAACACGCGCTTTGTATTGTGTGATCAAAGATTACAGTTGACCAAGACTAAAACCAAAACTGAAGGAAAGCAGGACACTGACAAGAGTTTCACAATGTGTGAAAGCCATTGTCAAGTTGTTCCAAACTGTACGTAGAGACGTGTGAGGACCAGACCTAATGGTTTTACTTATATGGTTATTGGTCAGCAGTTAAGATTTATTATGGAATACAATGGAATAGAGTAGAATAAACTTTTATTATCTTACGACAACGAGAAATGTTGGTGTTTCAGAGCTCTTTAGTAAAAAGAACAACAAGAAAATATCTTTGTATACACATAACAACTCTGTCTACTTACAACACCAACTTGGGCTAATAGGGATGTTCCTGAGTCAGTGAGAAATAGCAGAAATGAAAGCCGACTCTAAGTTTGTGAGTAAGCACATGTTAAACTGTGTCGTAGAGTCTGATAGCTGCTGGTGAATTTCCCTCTGCCCCTCAGACCACAGCGTAGAATCCAGCAGACGCTACCACGGAGGCGTAGAAGGTCCTTAGTCTGCCTTAGCAGGTGAAGACGACTGAGGCCCTTTTTGTAAAGCGGATCCAGATTGATTCTGACCGTAGGTGTTGATGGTGCCGTTCACACCAACAATAGCAGGGTCGTCGGAGAACTTGTGGAGATGAGCAGGGTCCGTGTTCTGGCTGAAGCCCTCGGTGTATAGGGTGAAGAGGAAGGAGGTGAGGGGGGGGAGATGCCTGACCTTAACCCCATAGAGATGCTGCGGAATGACCTCGAGAGAAGTTGGCACCAGATGATAAAAATATGTTTGAGATGAAGCGGTTTGCTCATGATTATTGCTAATTATTACTAATTATTGCTGGTTTTTGTGCAACGTTTGGATTTCAGCACTTTGAGCAGTTAGTGACACACACACTAATAACACAGTGAAGTTGTTTTCCTGCAGCGTAATTAAAGAAGTTCTATAATACAACTTAAGCCGGGCCTAATGCTCTGATTGTCACTAAGTCATCTGCAGCTAAGTGCATGCTGATAAACAGAGCCCTGCCTGTGTTATTAAATGATCTCCGCCATTTCATTTGAGCTTCGTTTACATGAAGCAGATTGATTCTCTGCAAAGATGATCGCTCACGAGTGTTGACACATTCTCTCATCAGAGATTTAGAGTTGTCCTGCTTTAAAAAGTGTCCCCCTCACCCCCTGGCTGAATGGTTGTGAGTTAGAGGTGGGCAGACGACCAGCCAGCAGCAAGATACCATAACAGACAGCAAGCAGGGACATGTAAGGAAAGGTCCTCTCGGTGGAGTATAAACAGTGCCTGCACATGAGAACCCACAGATGACTACACCAAACTTCTTCTCCTCTTTGTTCTTGTCCTCTCTCACATGTTGTCCAGACTGAACACCGCTACACACATCTGACAGACGGAGGTGTGTGTAGTAGCAGCAGCTGGGATCTGATGTGTGTGTTTTCTGTAGTTATTTGAAGTAGCTCTGAGACTGATTCCTACTTTTAAATTCTCCTCTGTCTGTCATATGGCTGCTGGTGAGGAGTGATCACCCACACAGCAACCGCTGGACATATGTTTTTGATTAATCCACATTTGTAGCGGTGTTTTTTTTCCTCTGTATTTGCACTAGTAAACACTGTTAAACAGAAGCATGGTCAACGCGAGCCTTGCCGCAGATGCTCACAACCGTCATCATCACAACCTGTCTGACTGCTTATGTCTGTAACTCTGCTGGATCTACCTGTAGCAACAGCTCCTGGTTGTAGCTTTTTTTTTTTGCTAACAAGGAGGGAATGAAGGGTGAAAAATAGCTGTTGTCCCTGTAAATGGTTCACCACTGTTTGGCCAGGTAATGATCCTGCCACCTGATCACATTTCTGCATGTCTACATGTGCTATTTTCCACCACTTGAATCTATTTTTGTTAGTGGACTCATATTTGCCTGGAGGTCACTGTGAGGACAGATTTAGCTGTTGCTGAGGTTTAACCTCTGTAGCCTCATTTAACCTCTTACCAGCAGCTGCTTTTTAGGAGCGGAAAAACTTTCAAGTCCTCGGTGTTTACAGATGTATTTTATGTTATAGATTAAAACTTGAAATCCCTTCATCTTTATTAGATGTTATTCCAGACATCTAATACAACTAAAAACCGGCATTGGAATGAGGTACCGGAAATAAAAATATACTTTACTGATCCCTAACGGGACATTTCAGTGTTTCTGTAGCCATTAAAAAACAATATTATAGAACAGTATAGAAAAATATGATAATAAAGATTAATAAAGAAAAATCTATACGGAAACAAGAACAGGCTGTACTGAAATAGCAGGAACTGAGAATCAGATGTGTAGTAATTGGAACATAAACAGACAGACTAAATGCCAAGAAAGTTTAATGATTCACCACTAAATGTACTACTCCAGAAAAGTACAAATAACTGTGCAGTAGTAGTAGCAGTAGCAGTAGTAGTAGTAGTACCTCACCTAAAATCACAGGGTTGGTGGCTCAATCTCTGGCTGAGTCCCATGTTGTGTGCTGAAGTGTCCTCGGAGAAGACACTGTGTGTAATTTGAAAGTTGCTCCAACGTTTAGAAGAAGAATCCACTTTATTATCATTGAATACATTTTGTGTAGATTAATATTTACTCTGTGCAGACTGGTGAAGGACATCCTGTCGTTTTGATGTATAGCATGTGTAATAGTCTGTCCTGTGAGCTAATCCTGCGTGGTTTTTGGGGATTTACGTTGCCACGGTAACTCATAATGCCAACAATGAACAATAGTCAACAACGTGTTGAGCCGGCCGTTTTAATGAATGTGTGATGGGATTCCCCAGTCTGTCACGTGGGCTCCTCCTACGTGGAAGAATGATGTTTCTACGACAAGTACGGCAACACACCGTGAGGATGAAGACCGGGACGGATGAAATGACTCCTCCTATTCATTGTCATTGGCAGGCACTAACGTTGGCCCTCCTTGAAGATACTCTGTGACCTGCTTTGTGCCGTCACCTGTTGTCTAGAGGAAACTGGTACATACGTACATGGCACACGTGTGTGCGCGTGTGTGTGCGCGTGTGTGCGCGCGTGGCACACACGGCACGCGTGTGTGTGCGCGTGTGTGTGCGCGCGTGGCACACACGGCACACGGCACTAATTGTTCTCAGTAGAGTCTGTGTATCCCAAACAGAAGCACTTCAGAGAAGCTAATTAAATAAAATTAATTATCTGTAATCCACTCAAGGCTGGTGAAAATTAAAACGCTAATTATAAACAGGTCCTAATTGTTCTGTGAGTGTTTGATAGCACACGTTTCATACTCTGGAGTGATGGTGGCTCTCTGCTGATGTGTTTAAGATATGCTCACCGCCACTGACACCGACGCTCAGTTCACTCTCTTCACTGTAAGTGACACACGTGCAGCTCTGTCGTAAACACGCTAAACCGATTCACATGCACAAATAAAAGTAGGTAGTCGACGTCGTCCTAACCTGATGGATTGCACTGAATCAGGGACCTGCCATCACCAAGCTATTCCAATACGACCTGCGGGGAAAATGAGTGTCTCCCAGTCTCCTGGCACTTTGTCCAATAGTTGAAATGTTTCACGCTAACCCATGTTTACTCCTTCCTCTCTGTGTTTCTAGCTAATAGGTGGATTCATGCTGGGCATTGGCATCTATGCTGAGGTGGAGAGACAGCGCTACAAGACACTGCATGGAGTATTTCTGGCCCCGTCTCTGATCCTGATCGTCCTGGGAATCCTCATGTTTGTCGTTTCATTCATTGGCGTCTTGGCTTGTCTGAGAGATAATCTAACTCTGCTCAAAGTGGTGAGTGGGATGCTTAAAGCCAAGCTTCAGATTTTCTCTCATACACAGAGCGATATGCAGTGAAATGCTTGGTCGACTGTCAACGACCTTAGAAATGTTTCCATAGTTACAGGAAAGATAAAGTACAATGTATAAGATAGTTTCACTTTAAGAATGATGAGCCGTGCTCTCACAATGCCAAGAAAAAGTAAGTGAACTTGATGCATGATGCGTGGTTTTTGAGTTACTACAGAGAAAAGACAGTGGTCCAGTAATTCGAATAGTTTGGAGGTAATGATGACTCTTCCTCTCTGTCATCCGTTGGGTCACAGTTCATGTACACGCTGGCAGTGTGTCTGCTCCTCGAGTTGATGGGAGGAATCTTGGGGCTGCTGTTCCGCAACCAGGTGAGCTGACCAATGTGTTGATCAAATACCCATTTAGTGTGTGTCGCACTCACCTGTCCTCAAACAGGTTGACCGCTTCATCGCCTCACTTTGCCTCTGCCTAGTCTATAAAAAGGAATGATGCTGTTCATCACTCAAAGAGAGCAGACGACCTAGAAGTGCAGATATGCGAATGGTAAACAAAGCAGCACATGGCGGTTACCGTCTGGTTACCTGTGTCACAGTCCTAGACCGCACCTAACTAGTTAAGAGTGGGTAAGACTAGCGTTTGTATGAGATCAGTGAGCTGACGTTCTGCTTCCACGAGCTCGTCGTGTTTCTGTATCTTTCATATTTTCGTCTCTTTTTTTTTTTAAATCCCTCGTTCCTTATCCTCCTCTTATGTGCTTTGTTTGTTTCTTCTTCTTTCTCGCCATCTCAGTCTTCAGTTTGTGATCTAATTCCCCTCCCGCTATAAAATTCAATAAGGTTCCTTTGCTTACTAACACAGCGTGATCTCTTGTTTACCTGCTGTCACTACTCGGCAAGCAGCTTCCTTCAAAACAAGTGGTAATCATGAGCCATACTTTGTTTAGGAAAACAGGAAGGAGGCACTTTAATGCAACCTAGAGACATCATACAATTACTGGTCATGATAAAGGAGGAAGTAATTATTTGTTTGGGTATTTTGATCATCAGACCTCACTACACAGGATGAAGTACTGTCGCTGGTTTAGTGGTGCACTGCAGCTGGCTGATTTAAAATGCAGCGCTTGCTGTGTTTTCAGCCCAGGTATCTCGACCACCCGCCAGTTTCAAACTGTCCACCATTGTCCCCGTCCCCAAGAAGCCCAGAATCACTGGACTTCATGACTACAGACCTGTGGCGCTGACGTCTGTAGTCATGAAGTCATTTGAGCGCCTGGTCCTGCAACACCTGAAGTCCTCCACCTCCCTCCTTCTGGACCCTCTGCAGTTCGCATACAGAGCCAACCGCTCTGTATGCGATGCCATTAACCTGGCCCTCCACTTCATCCTCCAGCATCTGGACTCGCCGGGAACCTACGCCAGGATCCTGTTT
>JAUMHF010000017.1:3329075-3349941 GCA_032359275.1 Microctenopoma steveboyesi | reverse complement strand
CCTCGCCTTCGCTGTCACCCCCATCACCACCGTGGACTCATTCCGTTTCCTGGGCACCTGCATAACGCAGGACCTCATCTGGGAGCCGACCATCAACTCCTTCATCAAGAAAGCCCAGCAGAGGATGTACTTCCTGTGGCAGCTGAGGAAAGCGAAGCTGCCAGTGCAGATGATGGTGCAGTTCTACACTGCCGTCAATGAGTCCATCCTCACCTCCTCCATTACAGTGTGGTTTGCTGGGGCCACTGCTAGAGACAGACAGAGAGACAGAACCATGAAGACCATCAAGATCAAGACGCACATCAAACTTGAACCTTTTCACTACTAAATTTGGGATTTTCATTTGTTTTCACTTATAATCATCAAAATTAAAAGATCCCCAGTGTTTTCGGTCTTGGCGTTGGCCCGACCAGCTGTGGTCTTGGTCTGGCCTTGGTTTTTCTTGGTCCTGGTCTTGTTCTTGACTACAACACTAGCCCGAGGGTTGTCAAATAGATCAGGATATTAGCATCTCTGAGAGGAGTGGGGGTGGAGCGTTGCATGACAGCCACAGGCACAGCAGCAGGATGGGAGATGTTGGATCATGGTAAGAAGCTACTTGGTCGCCTCCTAAAATATTGAAGATTCAAAACACTTTATTGTTAAATTAAATTGTCTGCCTGGACACAGCTGCTCTCATTTCAGAAGGATTAGAAGACCCACAACCATACATGGCACCAACAAATATAAAATAGAGTTGTAGTTCTCCGCTCTCTCCTTTACTGAGGAAGGCAGGGGAGGAATTGTAGAGTGTGAACGCCACAGGAAGAAATGATTTCCTGTGGCGTTCTGTGGAGCTCTTGACATTGATGAGTCTTTGGCTGAACGTGCTCCTCTGTGCAGCCAGGACACTGTGTAGCGGGTGGGAGGGATTGTCCAGGATTGATAGCGGCCTGGTAGCTCAGTGGTAAAGGCAGAGGGTTGGCTGGAAGGCAGGAATCCCGGGATCACCCAGCCAATCCCCTATACCAGGTGTGTCCCTGCGAGCGAGACACTCAGCGCTAGCTCCACTGTTCCCCCCAAGGGGGGATGGGTTAAATGCAGAAGAACACAGTTCACTGAGTAACGATTTATGTGACAAATAAAATTTGAATTTGAGAGGAGTCTGGAGAGCGTCCTCCTCTCAGCTACAACATGCAAAGGGTCCAGCTCCACACCAAGAACAGAACCAGCCTTCCTGATTAATTTGTCCAGTCTGTTGGTGTCAGCCGCCTAACATTAATCAGGAGGGCTGGTCAGGTCATCGGGTCACCGAAGCAGTTGTGTCACTGTTTGATCAGGGCCTGAAACAAACTAACTCCTAACGGACCAAACAGGGACGTAGTGCTCCTGTCAAACCGTGTAATGGTTTAAAACAAACACAACCAACTGGTGGAGGATGGAGAAGAACTGCTGGCATGAGAGTTCCAGCAGATCCCTGCAGTAATAAAGTCGTGGCTCTGTGGGGACAGTTTTTACACGGCTGTTACACTAAACATATTAATGGGCTCTATTGGATTAACTGCAGAGCATTTGAATGTTTGCTCCTGTTACTAGCTCGTGTTTGCACGTTGCACTTGCACCTTCTGTTGTCTCATGTTGTGAATGTATGTTGTTTCACCTCACTGTGTACTTCTGTATATGGTTGAAGTGACGATAAAGCAAACCTTGAACCTTGTTTGCCAAAAGAAAACTGAAGTTATCCACATTATGTTACGTTACGGCTGTTTTATTTTAAAGAGGTCCAACTTCTCGTGTTACTTCTGCCATCTCATCTGCGTGAGATTAAAAAGCGCTGCATGAGAAATGTCTTTTACCACGATTTTCATAACTAAGATGTATTTTCTTTGACATCTCATGTTCACAGATATCACATTTTTAAGATGCTAATTCAATGAGCTTATAGTGAGTTCTTACACAATCTAATAAAAGTCCAGTGTCACCTGTCTCACAGGGAAACTTCAAGTTTATAAGTCTGCTCGTTGTAATGTGGTTTAAAAATGGCTCCACTGCACCGGTGGATTCACTGTGCAGACCTCATGTGTTCACAGGAAGAATAAAAGATCAGTGCCTTTATTCTCCCACGAGAAGATCAGTGCCAATACATTACGGGTGGTTAAAGGAGAGAAATGCTCTTTCTGATGAAGTATAAATAAAAATGAACAAAGACTTTAGTGGGGTTCACATTTACTCTCCTGATACGTTAACCTAATGTGACCCTGCCGCGCCAGATTGTGACTGACAGATGTGAGCTTTCACATTTCTAATATTCCAGTTCAGTGGATCAGTCACCTTGACTAATCAGAGAAGTTCCTGTCCAGAGCTGCATGTCTGTCATGTGTCATGGAAACAAGGAAGTGCTGATATCCTAACACGACACCTAAACTGTTTTTTGCTCCTTTATAGACGGTGGGCTTGCTGAACAAGAGCATCCGTAAGGGCATAGTGAACTACTACGACGACCTGGACTTCAAAAACCTCATGGACTTTGTTCAGAAGAAGGTAGAGTTATGTCACTGCTGTTTATTTTGTGTGCACCTGCTCCCACAGTCGTGTCACGCTGCCAAACACATGCTGTCTGAAGCTGGAATTGTCATTATCAACTTTCTCTGAGCACTCGGTGGGGTGCAGTGTCCAGGGACGGCAGGCCGATGGCACGTAGAAACGAGGAAACGTTGTGCGCTAGTGAACAAAGTGGAACATTAAGCAGCTGAAAGGATTCGGTTGATACAACAGCAGAGATTAAACAAAATGGGATTGGTTGTAAAATGTTTGTTGGATATTTCTCTGTTCAGGCCTGAATTAATGCTCAATTAATAACTTTCAATCTCCACAACTTTGGTCCATCTGTGAGTCAACTTATCTCAGTGGCAGCTCCACATAGTTTGCTGCAGACAGAAGAAGGCCCGTTTGCTATGGCAGCAGATCGTTTGTCCTGTGAGGAGCGGTTTGAAGAGCTTAACTTTCTGGCTCTGTTAATAGAAAAGAAAGTTAAAGCAGCGCCTCACTAATGGAAAAAGGCCATTTGGTGGCAGCAGCTACGGTCGGTGTCCCGTTTTGTCCAGTGTCCTGAGAGATTTAGGAGTTTTCCCAGAGGACCCAAAAAACCAATCAGAAAAGCTGCTTCTAGTTGTATACGCTAAATGAAGCTGTTGGATTTATCTCTGTTTTGAGGACATGTGTTTGTACTGTGCAAAACGTCGATGGTGTTGCATCTTTTCTTGGTTGAATGAATGTGATCGTGCTAGTTGCTGGTGGCCCGGGAAATTTCCCTGAATATGTCATTCCATTTATTACTTTTAATTTAATAATCCGACAGGTGTGTAAGCGGTAATTACCTCAGCAAAGGAAGACTGACTGTCAGGACCAGTTCCTCGGCTGGAAGACAGCTTCATTCTTCTTCAGCAGCTGACTCCGACTTTCCAGGACAGACAGCATTTGCAGCCTCTTAATGGCAGAATGTGCATCATTAATTGCATTAGTTTGACTCGTGGCGTCTCCAAATGTGCCCTTTCAGAGCACGTATGTAGTTTGAACGATGCTGAAGCTGAAATGGTCTATCGATTGACAGAAAACTGATTGGCACTTTGAGAATTGATTCGTTTGTGCAGCAAAAATGTCAAACGCAGTCTTTCCGTTTGTTAGACTTCACTTCGAGTCTTTGTCGAACATATTTGGGTTTTAAGCTGCTCGTCTGGCAAAAAAACCCATTTTCTAACATCACGAGTCTCAGAGACGTGATGGTTCGCATTTCTCAAACTGCTTGTTCCTGCTTTAAAAACGTGCAACAAAATGTTGTCAGGTTTACAACCACAACATGAGCAAAGCCTCTTTCTGCAGCCACAATGTACATCTGTGGATTGGGTCATATATCCTGTATAAAGTTAATTTCAAGCTGACATTTCTGTCCACTTCCTCAGTATGATTGTGACATTAGTCGCCTGCCTGGGAAAGACACTGGCAGTTTTTTTCTTTTTGCATCCCACACAATTATATTGCATAGTTAACCTGTTATAATATTGACTTCTGCAGTGTCGTATTGCTAGAAGCTGCGATTTCTCATTTGCCTTATTAGTAGAAATCTTACCAAGCACAGTCCAAACCACGCAGCTCAAGTGATCAGTGTTTCCACAGCTACTGCAGTGGTTTACACTAGGACATCTCGGAGCACTGCAGGCGATAAAAGCGTTCAGCGACTGGACAGACACTCGTGTCTACTCGTAGGTTCATTGTAAATTCATCGCAGTGGCATTTATGCAAAGTAAACTGGACGACTTCTACATTAAGATGTTTGCAACAACAGGAACCAAACTAACAAATGACGGTTATTAAGTAAGTCTGATAGTGGAGAGACGCTTTTGATCTTCTGTTATCAGATGATTTGTTCCGTTTAGAGAAGGACCACAGGAACTAGGTTTAGCTACGTGAAATCCAAATGTTTTTCTGTTCGTTGTAATTCATCCTGTTTACGAAACAACCAAAATGACCTCCGATCAGTTTCATTTGTTTTTTAACTGTCTAATATCACAAATCATCATTTTTGCTCCGAAAGGTTTTGGTCTGTTCAGCTTAATTCAATTCAATTCAAAACACTTTATTAATCCCTGAGGGAAATTGTTTGAATAATATCATATTATGTGTCTTATTATAGCACCATGTATGTGTTTGGCACAGAAATGTACCAATTACACATCTCTTACCCACACTAACCACCTCCGTGACTCTCTGTTCATAAATATATTGCTCCATTCATTCAGAAAATATGTGAAATAGGAACATAGTTGGGTGCACAGTGTTGTTACTCTGTGAGAAAAGAATGTCTGCGGAAATTAATCTGCCAGCAGGTGCTGCAACTTTCATTTAAGATGTTGGTGCTGCAGAGAAACCAAACAGCTGTTTCTACCAGCATCACTTAGAGTCCCAGTGATTGGCCCCATTGTGTGGATGTTATTGGTAGTTTCAGACTGGATTTTCAAATTAAACATTTTATGGACACAGAGAGAAAGAGAGCAGGTATGATGTGTAACAATAATCGGGGGTGATAAATGAGGTAGTGACCACATCTGCCATTGTGAAAGACTCAGGGAGTCACACGTGTTTCTGCACACACTGAAAAAACGTCCTTCAAAATGGAAATATGTATATTTTTAATGTGTTGTGCAGTCCTTCAGATTAGGTCTTACTCCTCAGTGGTGCAGTGTGACGTGGAACCGGAGTGAAGGAGGCAGGTTTATACCGTACAATAACGCAGTACAGAAGACGACGGAGTGGTTAATACAGGCTCCTGTGTGCCACCAGCAGACCGGACTTAATTAATGACAAGTCACACAATTTACTGTGCCGTCAGTAAACACTCTGTTGTGTGATAAGTCATCAGCCTGAAAGTGGCTGCAGCCTCTCACACAGTCCCAGTGGTGTTGACAGGTGTTCGGTGCTTCAGGTTGGTCTTGTGAGGATACAAATTCCCAAGACTTGGCATCAAATTGCAAAACTGGAATCTCTGAGTGGGATGATAGTGTTTATTCTAATGGAACAGTGGATATTAATCACATTATAATTGCTTTGCCTTCCTGTGGCCTTTGAGTGGGTTCTGACCCGCTGCTGGCTCTCTGCTGCGAAGCTGTAGCTTCTTTGCATGCTGGCGTCCTATCAGCATACTCATCACACCGCCTAACGTATTCATTTATTCATCTGCTCTCTTTATTTCTCGTCTCGCCCGCTCTTACTGTCTCTCTCGGTGTCTGACCCTTCACCCCGTTTGTTCTTTTTCCTCCCTCACTGACTCACTTTCTCTCTCTATGAAATACCTGTCTCACTAAAAGGCTTCGAAGCAGAGAAAACAGTGCTGTGTTTTTTTGTTGGGGAAAGTATTTTCTGTGAAATCACTAACTAAAATTTCTCACTGGAGACTTTGCTGTTGTCGGTTTTCTATTTTTCCTCTTTATTAAATTTTTGAAAGGCATTTTGTTCTCAGTTTGCATTTTTGGGGAAAAAAAAGCTCCACCTTGGAAATGAGGTTTGTAACAACCTAAAGAACAGCAGCACCCAATAAATCTGTTTGCCTTGTCGTGTCATTGTGTTGTTTCCGTTTAGACTTTGTTGGTAATTAAATCGACATCATCACAGCTTCTAAACTGTGCGGTTGCCCTTCAAACTGCAGTATGTGACACAGAAACACTCAATTAAATCTAATGAAAAAGTTGTAGAAGCAGCGTTTTAGTCAACGAAGGTTTTCAGCCAAAACCATTTATCACAATCTTTCTTAGCAAAGGCCATTTATTGTCCCTGTGAAGTAATAATATGTTGTTTTTTCAGTAGTGGCTGAAATAGAGAGCAATTAAAAATAATTGGTTGGTGCCGCACTATTTTGTGCCCGACAACCAGCAGCAGGAGGTTGGCAGGTATCAATTTGCTGTTCAGGGCCGTAAGTGTTATTGATTCGAGAGGAAACATGCGGTTTTTAAAAGGCGGCTCAGTGTGTAGGAGACACTTTATTTGAGCGAAATGAAAGTTTTAATATGATTTTAATGTCCTTTATTGTGAGTCAGAGGACATACAGAGCTTATTTATTGCAGAGGTCCTGATCTGATAACATATATAATAAGGATAATAAACTCTATTTTTTATGTTATATTGTTGTTTTATCCATATACTGTTTGTCTTCAAAAAAGAAAATACTTTTTATTCTATGATTGAAAGTGATGGATTTGATAAATGATTCCACAATAAACTATATAAATTATTGTAATAACATTTCTATTGGTAATAATTTCTCATTTCTGTTTGGAATTATTGTTTCAAATTAAAACCAGGTTTCTAATTAGTTCGGCACGCTGAGATAAGTTCTGTGAAACATTGTGAGGTAATGCAGTGTTTTATTGTAATTTCATTATATTGGTTTCGAGCATGTTTCCCAATCATGCGGCTGCTTTTCCACGCAAAGTAAAAGAGAAAAAGAGACACAAACAACTTATAATTAAATGCAAATTGTTTGTAATTACGGCTCATTTCATCCCAAAATATTACTGGCATCATGCTGGAGCTGCAGAAATTATACAGTTTACGAAGTTCCCTTTTTGTTTAACATCTCCCCGCTGTCTCTGTTTCTCGTTTGCTGCATTTTAACTTTCCCTCTCTGCCACTTTTCTCTTCTCTGACAGTTTAAGTGTTGTGGAGGTCAGGAGTACAGAGACTGGGAGGTCAACATGTACCATAACTGCACTGCACCTGGTCCACTGGCCTGTGGCGTCCCGTACACCTGCTGCATTCCTCCTAAAGTAAGTATACTGGGTTTGGGCCAGTTTCACCTCTGCAGCTCTGGTGAGGCGTTCAGAGACAGAAAAGATTGTAGGTTGGACTTTAAGGAAAGTTGCAGTGAGTGGACAAAGTTGCACAAAGTCCGGTTGAGTGTGTGTGAGAAGTCGGTGAAATCAGAAATCCCCAGAGGGACTGGCCTTTACAGTCACAGTTACGTAATATCATCACCAACAAGCATTAGCTTGCCACAGCTGTGACGCCTGCCTGCTGACTTACCTTGGGCTTCATTGGATTAAAAAAAAAAAAGAAATGTTACAGAATTATCTGTTGTAGATTTACATGAACGTCCCAGTGAAGTGTTATCCACCACGTTATATTCTTTGCATTAAAGAAATTCTGTTAATTCCGTTAATGTGATAAAGCAAACGTTTCATCCTCTCCCTCTATTTATTCACAGCCCCGAACGCTCAGGGCTCCGTCTGTATGTCATTACAGTGATCGCTGTAATAGTGTGGAGTTGCATTTAAAACGCGCCTCTTCATCTTTACGGTGGTGATTAACTCTGTGCCACGGCCGGAACGCTCGCTGGCGATTTGCTCCCACACAAATCGGCGCGAGTCCTCCCATCTAATCTACACACCTACACTCCCCAAAGTTTATAGACGGAACAGATGAAAACTTTTTCATAAGATTTTAATGAACACCTTTGTCTGAATAATGTCAGTCGATTCCTGATTATTTTTTTCCCCTTTCATGGGTTTATTTTCCACCTTTGTTATAAAATGCAGACATAGAATTGAAGATTGTTTTGTAGGCATCTTGCAAAATCTGTGGCCCAACTAATAACACCGTCACACTATCGCATAAAAATCCTATAAAAACCCCTTAATAGACTTTTCGTAATAATTTAAAAGGGTCACTATCACTTCCACAGGAGGTTGTCTGATCTCATATGAATAGATTTCAGGATTGAAATAAAGGAAAAGTCTCTCTACAGGTCTTTCACGCTGACGGGCATGTGCAGTCTGTTATGCAAAGGCAAACCAACACCTCTCATAGTTGAGCTTTCAACGGGAGAGAGGCAGTTAAAGTGCATCAGTCTGCCTCTGGTTTTTTGTGTACAGTTGCCACCTTCAAAGATAAATGTCGACTCGGAGCTTGTCGTCGGTTCTTCTTCACTCTGACATTTTAATTTCTCTCCCCTCCAGTCTAATGAAGTGGCCAACACCATGTGCGGGTACCAGGTGCTGAAAAGAGAGGTAAGATCACAAGAGCCGACTGAATTTAGAAGACAGAGCTTTAACGTCATTAAAGTGCAGCTCCTTTAATTTAATGGCATGTTACCGGCTTTAAAAGCCACAGCATAATAATTTAAACACGGTGGGGCGTCTGTGTGCTCATGTACGCACTGATCACGACCAAGTGAAGTCACTGATCAGGCTTTAAGGGTTTAATTTTTTTTTTTACGATATTTTTAATCATGTGAAATCTATTGTTGTCTATTTGCCATGTGATCGTTCTGGGGTGAACCTCTTCCTCTTCTTTTCCTCTGGGATTCTCTAACTCTACTTTCTTTTTAAATAACCACCATACTGACCTTTAGCCAGTTAACTAGTAATAAAAATGAACATAATTAGCTTTGCGACATTCCACCAGATGGAGGTCTCCCCATACATCTGTCTCATTTTCATTAAACCAATATCTCCTGCCTGAGGGTATTTTCTGGGGACTTTAGAAAATGATTCTGGAGACATACGTTTGTAAACTACATCCTCACTTGTTACCAGCACTGCAGTAAATCTGCCTTTTCTCTTCCTGACTTGTTTTAATGTGCAGTCGATATGTTTAGAAAGATGAATCCCGTGTCTCTGTTTCAACATTTCATATGTAAATGCAGCATTTCTGAATGTGATTCACAGCGTTTGGACCTGATCGACACCATCCATATCAGAGGCTGCACTGATGCTTTCTTCATCTTTCTGATGGACAACTATAAGATTATGGCCGGGCTGCTGTTAGGGATCCTCCTGCCTCAGGTACCCACACACGGACATAAGTCAAAGATCAGTCACATGGAGACCGCGAGGACAAATATATTTAAGCAAAAAGCCTTTTTTTCAAATGTAAATTAAATCATGTTTGATATTTCACTAGTGAAACACATTTTTTTTTTAGTCTTTATTGTCTTTTTGGTCCGATCACTTTATTGTGCACGAGGCAGTGAATAACCTTAAATAACGTAAGTGGGACTTAAAGATCCAACAGTCTCCAAAGGAACACTAAAACCACCACGGACGGTTTCTTCATCCCATATTAAATCTGTAATATCTTACTCACTTCTTTCTGTGGTTTACATACTACGCCTCACAATCATCCATAAAGCTGAGATAAATAATGCAAATATGCCACAAACAAATTGATCCAGCATGATTGAGCAGGTTAAAATCTGAAGATGCGAACCATCAGCTGCTTCTCGTTTTCCCCCTCTCATGTCATTTTGTCATTGCTCCACATCTAATGTGAGAAATTGATCTGTTGCCTGCTGAAAGCTGATTGAACTGCTCTGACACCGTCACTGCAGGAACTTTGTTTAGACCAAGAGAAAAACGCTGGATCTGCTGTAAAGTAGCTAGTCTGGCCAAAAACCACGGTAAAGGAGTCTCTAAATCCAGAAACACAGGAGCTAAACTGGCAACACTGCGCAATGGAAAGTCATGTGACCACCTTTTGCAGTTCTGTGCTGAAACAATATGTCCACAAATTCTTCCTGTGACCTGTTATACTGCTCTGCTTCTCTGTTTTATCAGTCATAAAACAGAGTAGCGAGAAATAATCACGGCAAATGAGTTGGTGACACTTTCTATGCCTGAGCAGTAGGTTTTGCAAATTGTGATCATCGTTTTACAATATAAATACAAAATGCAGGGTTTTTTAATGAATGTGCAGGTGCTTCAAACATGCAGATGTTTCACATGCACTTTTGATCTTTGGTAGACGTGCTCTCTGACACCTGCACAGTGTTGGCTGTGCCGTTCGGGTTCAGGAATGAAGGTCGATTTGTTTGTTTGTTTAAAGCCATTTCTCTTTTTTTTCTCTGTAGTTCTTCGGCGTGATAATCAGTTGGCTTTATATCACGCGTATTGAAGACGCCATCTCCGAGTACGGTTACCAGGTAGACGCACTGCTGGAGGAAAGGGAGGCCAAAGAGCACGGGCGTGTGGCCAAATGGTTTAGGTGTATGCCAGAATTCGACTGATGGAGACAAAAATGAAAAAGCTGCGAACAGACTCTGACGGCCAACGTTCAGACTTGGTTAAATAACCTCAGTCGGTCCTGATGCGGCACCTGCCACCACCGCCGCGGCCTTTGAACATTTTTTTTTTACTGTGATATTCAAATGTTCTTTCTTTGTAACCAAGAAAGTTTTCAGGTATTAATTATTCATTCCCGTGTTAACATAGAGTTTACTAATGCATGGGTGGGAAGGTACCTGGATGTGTGCTTTCACCTGCATCGTGCCTCAGATATTCTCAGGGATAAACAAGAAACCAATTTTCCGTCTGGTTACAACATGACACGAAGGTTTAGTTGCATCACGCAAACACAAGCACATACCCGTGTTCACCCTTTGTTTTCTGCTACCAGTAGCCATCATTTCTGTCTCAGAGATATTACGTTTTGGTGCTACTAATTTACAGCAAACGCGTACTGTTTTATAAAGCACGTTTTACAGACATGCGCTGCATAACACGTGTAAATAATGTGACTTTAACAAGCTACTGAGCTTTGTTTGCTTTATGTGAAATTAAAAATTTTTTTTTTTCACGCTATGTTCTTAAAGCTACAACTAAAATATGCTTTGATCCATTTCTGTTTTGTACTGGTCAGCTGTTGGACAAACGGGACACAGGGTTTCTACACCGCGTTAGAACTGAAACACCAGGACTTAATCAGGTTCTTGACCCTGATTCATCATTGTGACTCATAATAATCTGTTGTTCTGGGAGATTGAAGTTAAAACTTATTTACATCTAGTAAATGTTTAAAACAACAAATAAGAAAACAAGAACATTTCTGATGTTTATATTCTTTGGGGTAAATTTGGTACTAAACACTTTTTAAAGCGCATGAGCATGATCGCTCTGTTGTTTCCACTCAGTTCACTCTTTTTAAGTGACTTGTTAAACCCCCGATAACTGATATGAAGATGGACACATTTAGCAGCTTCGTCTGTCCGTCCAGGTCATTAAGGGAAAAGTCAAAGTCTGCATTTCTGATTACGCTTGGCACACTTTATAATGCTTATAACCAAAGGAAGTCTGTATTTTGCCTTAAATGTGTGCATCATTTAAAACGTTCTATCTGTTACAGGACGTGAGATCTGCGTAAATACCATCGCGGCACCTGCATGCCTCATTTAAAGTGCCAAATTTCCCTTGTTTTCAGCGCACGCATTAAACATTGTATGATGTGGCTTTTGCAGTTTGAGAATAAAATGATGTAATGTTGTTCGAGCTCTGTTGTCTTTCGCTTTAGTGTGGAGTAGATTCTCCTGTGAAGAGCTGTTTAAAGGGGGGGGGGGGGGGTATTAAATAAGTGATGTCTGATATCATGCTGTGTGTCTTCCAGGGCAGGTTTCATCCTGAGTTACTGGCACTGTCTGAATTTTTAATGCAAACATTTTGCAAATCCAGTATGTGAAAGGTCCTGAGAGAGATCTTAGAATAATTTCAGCTAATTTTAGTGTTAGAAATCTTCACTGCTGCTTGGAAGTGACACTTTAAATCTGTAGAAATGTGGTGCTCACATCAACTCACATCATTCCTGCATTATATTCTTCAGTTGGACAAGAATTCATAAATTAGAATCGGTTAAAACTGCCATGTTTAGTAGCTTTTCCCCTAATAATAGTTCAAAGGTTATGTTGAGCCGTCCTGCATTGACACAGCTCTGCTTTATTCGCTGCACAACCCTTCAAAATGCCATTGATGCCACACTGCAAACCTCAATAAAGTGATGTTTAATCACTTTATCCATTAGTCAATAATAAAGACAATTATATGAGCAGCTTTGAAGGATGCGACAAACAAATGAGTGAAACATTCAGTTAAACTGATCTGATGATGAGTTAGAATGTTAATTCTCCTTTTCCTCATACTTGCTGCCAAACTACTCGTTGTGATGAGAGTGATGAGCGTCCTCAGTGGTTCGATGTTTTTCTTCCCTGTGCCAACTTCTGCTTCTCATGCTTTTTGCAGACTTCCTGCTGAATGAAGACTATACATGTTTTACTCCTACCAGCAGCACTGCACGGACACATATGATAAGTTGTTTTAAAGGATCAGGTGGCTCCTTTCCACCAACACGCATCTTAGACTATTTTCTATTCTATATTCTTCCTGCAGGTTACAGGAGATAATAAAAGTGTGGGTCTAAGTTCAAACATTGTAGGCTACAGCTATTGTCTGTCTGAGTAATGTCACATGATTCGCAGTTGGAGCTGAATATTAATATAAAAACACTATATGAGACATGCAGTGAGTTTTTCTGTCTGGTCACACAGCTTGGAAAACTGACCCTATCAATGTTTGCATGAAATGTATCCCATATCTCCTCCAACACTCTTCATTCAGAGATTATTCTGTTGCATCTCGTCATAAATCAACTACAGATGTGCTGCGATGGTTTGTCAACTTAATAAAACCAGAAAACGTTCTGATAGGGCTTTAAAAAAAAGCGAATGCAAATACAAGCTGCAGGTTTGTTACATGCTAAACGCCCTTCACTTCATTCAACTCGTGTTGTGTGCTTCTCTGAGGTGATGGGCAGAAGTCCACTTGCTGGGATTGTTCTGATTCCCTGTGTTTGTGATATTTAAGGGACTTTTTCAGGGGCTACGTTACCACGGAAAAAGCATTGTTTGTGTCAGCGGATAACCCACCAGTCTGTGAATCATGTCATCCAGGTGAGGTTGTCTGAACGTTGAGTCATGGCAACTGGACTTTTTTCTTTGAGGCAGAGTAAAGGAAGAGGTCCAGTTGCCATGACAGCTGGCCTATTAGCTACTATTCCTGTCATTAGGAAGACCTGGAATCCATCAGGAGCTGAGCAGGTGGAGGAGGGGAGAAGACTCGCTGGATCACAACGGATCCTGCTGGATAACCTCTGATTTCTCATCTCATGTCAGCTCAGTGCTGTCTTCCTATTATTCCTACTTTATTGATCTGCTCTGTATTTAGATTCATTCTAGATCAGTTCTATTCTTCTTATCATTCGGTGTCAGTTTACTCAGCTGCTACATGAATTTCCTCTTCAGAGAGTTTTATGTTATCTTAATTACCTGACCCACCAATAGTCAGTTTCAGTGAGAGTGTGAATTGATTTGTTTGTCTTGTGCGTTTTTCATCGCCCTGATATAACGTGTGGTGTCGACCCCGCTGACGGTGCTTGTTTCATTTTCCCTCCCTTCTCTGGGAAACTTGTGAGTCGATTGGCGTGACTGTCGATCATCTGTGCATTACTGTCTTTCACTTCTCCTCTTCAGCCGCGCACACCGAAGCAGACAGATGTGCACAGAGCAGTGGGGGGTAACACATGGGCTGTGTGAGCAGAGCCGCTGGAGAAAGTCTTCATAATCTTGCTTCTGGCTTATCAGAGGCAAGATTTCATTCTACCAGCTTATAGCTACCATTTAACTTCTTATCTGTAGTGTTCTCACTTGTATCTTCTTCATCTTTCAGAGTCAAAAGTGGTATTGTTGATTTTAGTTACCACACTAACAGCTATTTTACGCTGCAACTTCCTTTAAATTAAACATTTATCACATAGAAATGTTGTAAGAGTGAAAAGTATTTCTTGATCTAAACAAATAATTTCTCATCAGAGCGTTTTTTTAGATTTACTCTTAACGGTCGCGACATCTCAGCAGCACAAAAGGCTGCAAAACGAGAAGATTAAATACAAGAAATGTAAAGTTTATTCGAAGAAAACAGGGAACACTCATATGAACACGTGCCGTGTTTGACACTCATTAGCTGTGAATTATATTTTCCTCCTCAGTGACTGTGAATAAGCAGACGATAAAGGCTTTGGGTAAATATGTGAGAAGAAGGAGCAGAATACATCTTTGTGATGGTGATAGTGTGCACTGCGTTACAGCAATCACAGTCTCGCCAACAGACTTCGGTCACAAAGCAGAATGTCTGTAGACGCAGCCGTGTTACTTAATGTGAGGTGAAACAAACCTAATGTTTAGTCATACAGTAATCTGTATAAACCTGACTCACAGACGCTGTTAAGGTGGATCACATTCTTTTGTCTGACAAGTGAAATCACAAACTTAACGAGGACCTGGAAAAATAGGAGCCTTCTCTTTAACTCTAATTACACTATTACTAATTCATTTTAATTACACTATTATACTCTGCTTCTGTTTTCCCACTTTGTAGACACACACACACACTGACACAGTGTTCAATAAAGAGTGCGAGGGCAACACTCATTTATCAGTGTCATAGAAAGCTCAGCGTCTGCTCTGATGCTGACAAACTAACCGGATCACTGAGTGTGAACAGCAGAAGAAACACGGCGTTTTCTCAGGCTCCCGATGCTACTCGTGAGCACGTGAAGTGAACCCCACGTCACCACAACCAGCACCATGTGGGACTCAACGATTATTCTGGTAACGAGTCTCATCTGACGCTGGCATTTAACACCCACAATGACGCTCAATCAACTGACAATAGCGATCGTCTGAGTATGAAATGCAACCGATGCTTGACCCTCTTAGGGGGGCTCGACAAGATGTCATCCTACAGATAACATGCAACTATCTGTCCTCCGTGTATTCTTCCAGGCTTTTCACAGTAACAAACATCAGTTTTTCATCAAGATGATGCAGGAAACTTGAGCCCATGCTACAGTTTCTAAGGGCTGCATACCACCTCTGTTTATCCAATACAGGCCACATACACTAACTGAACCAGCCAACGAGCTTGAAAATGAAAATGGTCAGCTGAGGAACGCAGAGGAACAAATTACTTATCTACAGTTCCCAGATTGTTTGTAGAAACCACTATCTTTCCTACCAGATGAAAGGATGAACGTGCGCTCAGCCACGTGTTCAGAACACCTGCAGATTCTCTTTACATCTCCAGGAACCGATCAATAAAACACAACATTTAAACATTTGAAACTTAGCCACATGCTAACTACGAACAGAGCACTGACGCTGTGCCTTGTGCCTAGATTTGCAGGTTTTGGTTCATAAACCAAAAATTTCTTGGAACTTTGACAAAACAGCTGCAGTAAAGAAAAAGTCTTTCTAGTCTTTGAGTGACAATCTGTGTAGAACTTGCACGTTCTCCCCATGTCTCCGTGGGCTCTCTCTGGGGGCTTCCGCCCGCCGTCCACAGGTGTGCAGTTAGAGTGATTGGCGACTGTAAATTTCCTGTTGGTGTGAATGTTCGTCTGTCTCTGTATATCAGCCCCTGTGACAAATAGCCTGTCCAGCGTGTACCCCACCTCTCCCACAGTGACAGCTGGAATAGGCTGCAGCATCACAGCAACCCTGAACAGGAAGATGCAGATAGAATAACGCATGGATGTTTTACACTTCCCATGAGTCTGTAACTTGCAGATTTAATCTTTGGTAATCTGTATTACTGTATTATTGTAAGATCTGGATCATGCTCACTACTTAACTGCTACTGGGCTTTGTATTTCTGTACCATAAGCATCATAGCGTGTTTAAAATACTTGTACTCTAGAAGCTTTTGGAAGAGCCAAACTGAAAAATGAAAGATAGCATTGTGCACTGAAGTCACGAACACAGGTTAAAATGTGCTGCAGTGGTTCCTTCAGTCTGGCTGCATTCATAAATGACACTTAGCTTCATCGTTTTGATGTGATAAAATGTCTCCACTTAGTTTTATGAAAACAGCGCAAACGCACACATTTTGCCATCGAAGCTAATTTTATAGGTAGATTTACGTCTGCTTGGAGGTGGAGGTGCCTGGGTTGCACGGTGCAGTCCATTAAAATTTTATCTCTGAGTTATTATCACAGAGCGCTTTCATAAATTAGACTCCATTTTCACCACCGTGTTGCCGGTGAAACAGTACAGTGATTACTGGGTCAGACGCATGGCAGAGATCATAAAGATCATTACGCTCAAAAACAGTTCATAAACACTGAAACAGCAAGACTGCAATTTTGGAGTTAATGGCAGTGAAGAAGGGAGGTGGACTTCTAACCCCACATTGCCAGTTTAGGTTTAAGGCGTTGAAGAAAAAACTGAACTATGTCCTTTTATAATAACCTCTGTCCAGATGCATTTGAGAAATTGAACATGGATTTACAGGAACTTGAGTGAGCCAGAACAGAACTTAGTTTCATCTTTTATATTCATTTAAATTGTTCTGCGTTTTCTGTCATATACAAACATTCTACCAACGTACAGGCTTGTGTGAAAGAGACAGAGCAGGATGTGGTTTGATCCCTGATCGTTCCAGTTCAGGTTGAATGGTTCCTCCACGCTGCACAGAAGCTACACTGTCCTTAATTTCCCAGACACCCTCTTAATGAGATTCCAGTCAGCTCATTCATTACAATTAGGTCATTCCCTCTACCTCACTTCCCAGCATGCACCCACACGCTCAACAGGCTGGGTGTGTAAACGCAGGTATGTTGCTGTAGTTTTTACTGCTTCTTCTTGAAACACAAAATTTGAGCACTGTCAAAAATCACGTGTTTCACTGCATACAAATCTACACACAGTGAAACACACGACAGTGAAATCGCTTTCTGAAATACACCTGGCGTCACCAACCGCTTCTTTACACCTGCTTCACCAGGAGGGTGTTAAGTGTGCGGAGGCTCATGCTACTGTAATTTGTGCCATCACTCAGCAAGCTCTTCAAGCTCATCCACAGCTGATTCCTCCTCTCCTGGAGACAGGAACGTCTATTAGTCATTCTAATACACACACACGGAGACACAGGTGCCTCCGTCACCCCCGTTTCTCAAGCGAATGTGGTTCGAGGGTAGCCACTCGAAGTCTGAGCTCCAGATGTGTGATTGTCCTTCTTAGTTCTGCAGACAATTCAGAGCGCGCAGACTCACTTTATGCATCATGTTAGTAAATTAGCTGAATGAGAAGAAACAGAGCTTGATCCACTAAAGTCATGTGTTCAGCTTATTTCTGTATTGCTCAAACTTTCTTTCACACCTGTCTGTCAGATTAAAGACAGTGTGCTGTTATGTCAGATAGATATAGTGGTTTATCAGTGTCAGTCCCACTAAGACGTATGAAGTATTTCATTTAATATTACCACAGCTTATGCTACACTGGGCGACATTATGGCACAGGGAAGACTGAACATCTGGTATTTATAACCTTAAAGTCGTTGGTTTCCAGTCATACAGTTTCCTGGGTGACATTTACAGTTCATGATGTAGGCTTATTGTATGTGCTCTTAATACCTCAGGAAGTTGTGGTCATTGAGGTTCCATGAGCTGACACCAAGGTACCAGTGGTGATGCTGTGGAATTTCTATTAATTAAGATTACTATTAATATCCTTTTATGATAGACAGTCATTAAGGCAACGGCAATATTAGAGCAACACCACAACTCATTTCTTCAATTGATGTTGTGACACGCTGGAGTGAGGCATGAGAGAAAACAGGATGTAAACACCTGGAAGCACAGCCTCACACGCTCTGTTTTGAACTATTGTGGGTCTCTTCTGTTAATTTCAACCTTCCCTTATTGTGTGAAGCAGGTTTCCTGATTAAACTCAGATGTGCACCAGCATAACGCTGCCAGATTTTCATTGTGTGTTTCATTTCTTTGTTTAGTAAGAATCAAAACCGGAGTCAAGCATGTGCAGAGCCTCACGTTTTCTAATGATTACATTAACAGTTCTATTAGTGAAATTTGATTTTAAATGAACAGCCAGACACAATGAGTTACTGTTTTATGCAAAACACTTCAGGGTTATTGTCGTTTCCTTTAATGATCTTTTAATGGAAGATTTTCAGTCAAAGTTGATCAACTTCACAGAAATCCTCATGTCTAGATGAAGTCAGACGCTCACAAAAGCTTCAAGAAAATGGAGAAGTATGGTTCAAACTATTATATCTAAAATGAATGATTAACTTTAGCAACTTGACTTATGACACCTGTCTCTTAGTGGGATTTGTTGTAGTCTTTACTGAAACATTTAAAATGAGAGAAACAGCTGGTATAAGCTGGGTATAAAAAGATAAAATGCTTTTTGCCCAGTGAAAGAAAAGTTATGCCTATGGAAATGCACTTATTAAAAAACGTGATCATTAATACGTAAGAAGAGACCAAAAGGTCAGTTAAGTCAGGCATTCAGGTGCTTTGTTTAATGTGTGCACTAATGAGTCTATCACAGACCAATTACCTGAGAGTCTTTGTCTCTGTCTCTTTCCTTCTTCCGTCCTCTAAATTTAGCTATGACCTTTCTAACAAGTGGAAGTGAAGCAGGAAAACACTGAGGAGCTGTGACAGAGATAAAATGAAACGGGAAGGAGAAGGTGGCCTGGTAGCTCAATGGATTAAGCAGCAGACTGGGAAGCAGAAGGTTGCAGGTTCGCATCCCAGTCTGACTCCCAATCCATCCCCTACCAGGTGTGTCCCTGAGCCAGACACCCAGCGCTAGCTCCCTGTAAGTCGCTTTGGATAAAAGCGTCTGCCAAGCAAAGTAAAGTAAAGTAAAGAAGGGAATGAACGAATGAATGAACTAGTCGGTGGTTCAGTGATAAACACCAGTTTAGTTCACTGTGGTATAAAGACATAATCATGTTTCTTCCTGTTACATTTCATCATCACTGTCTATTTCGTCTATTAACTACACTGAAATACAAAGAATGCAAACAGATCTAATTATCTGCAGTGTGAACGCTGGACCCATGGAAATGGAATTAAAAGTTAACGAACATTCCTTCCAAACCTATATTCACTAATCTGGCATTTGTTTGGCAAATGTGGGTCAAAGACAAAGATGAATCTGATCATCAGGGTTTCAGTGCTAGCACCCTTATCATGTTCCATAGTTTTTGCCAAGTTGCTCTCAACCAGCCAGCTGAGCCGCCTCGTTAGAGCACAGTTACACATCCGCAGGACGCGCCAGATTAATCACTGTTAATCTCCATCTCTGCTGATGTTCCCAGTGGTTTCAGTTGTTCTTCGCAGTCAGCGGCGTGAACCAGTTGAGGTGCTGAAACAACAGCTAACAAGCAGCAGGTGTGTCAACCGACGGATGAACTGCATCATTAGGCTGATGATGTGACAGGCACAAATTTTTGATAAACTGGCTCCACCTGGGTCCTATTCTGGAGATCATAATCTGTTTAGCTAGAGACACCTGAGAACTAATTCCACATTTACTGAGCAAATTTACAATTAGCTCACAATTAGTTGGACCGCCACACACCTACCTACACGTACAGTAGCACTGATTAAAATCAATCAGCAAGATCTCAGAGGCATAAGTGTTTAAACTTCAAGCTGTGTTTTAACCGCCGAAGTAAAAAAGGGCAAATACTGTAAACGAGTTTTCTTCACTTCAGAGTTGGTGTGAGGAAACTTTAAGTTCAATCTCTGCTCTCTGACCTGGTTTTAGCATTATGAGCTCAGTGCTAAGTGTGTTTTTGCACCAAAAAGCAACTCATGGCACTTCTGGTACTTTGTAAGAAACCAGTTCTCCTTAAGCAGCGCTAGGTGATGGTGGAAAGAAAAAAAATGCTTTTGACTGAAGAAACATCCAGCAGAACCAGGTTTAATGTGGGCGGACATCTGCCTCGACCGGTTGTGGTGAGTGGAAAGTAACAAGCAGCACACAAAACACTGGGCAGGTTGGTCAGGATACCTGCAGAAAGATACATGGAGGAAGAAGCAAAACTATCAGAGAGAGAAGACACGAAGTTGATGTTATCCAAATTAGGTTTCTCTCTCTAGAGTAGCTTTGCTTTAGTTCTACTTTTCCCAATGTGAAAAAGGCAACATGAGCAACGTGATCAGGCTGAATGTTTTCCAGCAGTGAGATGCCTCAGATTCTCTCAACGGACCATTTTGTCCATCAAGAGCCTGCACAAAAACCGAGAGTCACTGAATAAACTTAATTTTCTCAGTCATACTCAGAACCTGATTGCAGTTAGTGGGTGATATGTGCAGGGACGTAGTGTTTTGTTTCACAGAAGAAACTGCATGAGTAACCTGATCAGAATCAAAGAAACGCACGTAATTAATAACAGAACACATCAAATTAAACTGTACGGTGTGTGTACGTTTTGATACGTTGTGTTTCCATTTTTGTGACCGTGTGACAAAAGCACAGGTTTTAGGTGATCGTCTAACACAGCAGAAGTGGTTCAGCTGCTATTACAGTGAAAATAATTGAGGGAGCTCCGATATGAGCCGGGTTTTTAATGTGAACTGAAAAGTCTAATAGACCGGTCCTACTGGGTTTGAACCAGGATTGTCTTGACCACTCGAACTGCTATAAATGACACCATTTTCTTCCTTGTTAGCAGTAATACAATAAATTCATAAGGAAGAATGA